>CABEEJ010001216.1:101424-117419 GCA_901482245.1 Timema douglasi
TCCGTAAAAAAAAAAAAAAAGAGAGTTGGGTACACGCACGCACGCACGCGGAGAGAAATAATATGGTTTGGTGAAAGAAGAAACAACAAGGTGGGCTTACTGCAAGAGTAGCCTAGAAGAATTACACTAGATAGGAAGTTATCCTATAACGCGTTAGTCGCGTTCTGTAAAAACATCGCGTTATATAAAACAACAATCACGTGGTAAAAGAAAGGTTAGGGGGTTGTAGATACATACCAGACCTATGAAAAATAACTTTACGTTCATATTGAAATATCTTATAGCTAGTTTGTGTCATATTATCTATATCGTGTAGTTTATAAAGAATAATGTCAAAAAAATTAAATGATAGGCATTAGAATGAAATAAATAATACATACTCAATAGTCCGGGTTTAACGAGTACCGAAGTTACTAACCGAGGGTTGGTTACCTACACATATGATTTTCAAAATTTGTTTTTCAATCCTCTCTCTATGGTGACCCCGGTGTGTTTCCTTTAAACTGTAATCATCCCTGCCTTGTAGCTTAATTATTTAATATAATTTTGCAGCGAAATTTTACTATGAAATGTAAAATTAGTCACAAGCACCTAAATTTTAGTGTAGTGCAGCTTTAGAATCTTATTTACAGTCAAATTTTCATAGAAAATTTCTTTAAAAAAAATTTAAACTTTTTTTTAACTCTACATTGATAGCATGTTATTTTATAGGCATTTATAATACAAATAAAACGTAACAGCTGCATATCACATGACTTGACGTATGAACATAAAAAAATAAATCTAGTAACTTTTATAGCTGTCAGACAAGGTCTTTCCTATGAAAATTAGACTGCACTTAATGTTATCAGCAGCATCAGTGGACAGGTCGGCCAGGTGTAGTGATGAATTTTTTCCCCTAAATAATAATTTATCACTTTCCCTTCAAGCAAGTGCGGGTACTTTTCTTCATAGTTTCACCTATCAAAAATCTAACTATTTAGAATAATTTATATATGTAGGCCAATATAAATAAATATAGCACATATTACATGTACGGGTACCAAAACGTAATGAAAAAGGTAGATTAATGTTACTTAAAGTAACCCCATGGCTTCTTTGGTGCTGACTGACAGCTCACGGCTGACTTCTGACAGTCAACATTATTTCTTCACTTCAAAGGATTTGCGTGTCATTTTACATTATTTTTAAATTTTCCGGGAATAGTTAAATATTCGTATGGGAGTTGTAAAACAGAGAGTTATGAAAAAACTCTCGAATGAGTTTGTGATACCTAATTTGTATCCTTCCTCTGCCCAAATTGATGGTAGGAAAGTTGAACCTTACCCTAGGTTATTAACAAGGTATTCGGGTGACCTGGCGGTCTAGGGGTAAGGTGTCGGACTTCTGTGCTGGCGGCCGGGGTTCAATCCTTGGTCCCGGCACAGATTTATCTACACAATCACCCTACCATTACACATTAGCGTAAGTGCGTATAACCCGAACGGGTAGTAAGACGCGGTGCTAATAATAATAATAAGGTATTCGGGTGGTTTGATAATATATGTTTTTCTGCTTCTGGGTTGAATAGAAAAAAATCAAATGCTAAGCAGTCTTCTACTTCAACAATGCTAGAAAAATTATAAAATAAAAAATAATTTCAAAAAATATTGCGTGAAATACTTTGTAGCCAGTCCCACACACTGAATTTTCCTCCACCAAGCCTGTCCAAAATGTAAACGACAGCCCTTAAGGTGGAAGTGTAGTGAGCGCTAAAAAGGGTCAGTGTTTTTGCATTTCTTGTTAGCAACGAATTTAGTTGGCCAAAATAAATTATCCAATAGAAACAAAGATTAATTTTCTTCCCATGGTTACCTCAACTGTTGTTGAATATGTCAAGTGTGTCCTGGAATTTAATGGCAAATTTTCTTTTATATATATCACCGCGTCTTACTACCTTTACATGTTATACGCATGTATAAAAATTACGACAATGAGTTAGGGATGAAAAATGTTGAATTTATAGTAAGTTTAACCGCATTTGCTTGGAGGGGGAATGGAAAACATTTTTTTTAAATCACCCTCAATACATCCGATCGGGATTTTAACCCCGATCTCCCAGTATCGGCGGTCTAGTTTAACACAAGAGTGACGTCTTAGACAATGCGGCCACCGAAGCAGGTGATTCTTGTTATAACTGGCCAACAAAATAAATGTTTATTTTAACTTATATAAAATGCCATACAAAATATTAAGTTTGAAAATAAACCCTTTTTATTTTGTCAATACATGAGAATAAACACTACCGACGAGGGGCTGTATGACGTCATCAACTGCCTTCATTTCGGGACTGACTAGCCATCATAATTTGTTAAGAAAGTGACACCTTTTAAAAGGTCTCGTTTACAAAGTATTTTTAAGTGAATCACAGACGCTGCGTTTACAACAACAACAAAACTAATTTTTTATTTTCATAAGTTCGTGGTTCAATAATATAAAAACGTTTAAAAAGAAAAACATAACTAAACACTTGTTTTTATGTTTGTTGTGAAACGTCAAAAGTTAACAACAAATCAACTTTTTTTTAACAGGTTTGAAGTTTATTACAGTTTAAGTTTATAATACATCTACAGATGTGTAACAGGCCTATTAAGGAAAAGATAAGTGCCCCTGAAGTGTAAGTTAGTGTTATTTAGAGCATACTTCACACCTATAGTTACGTATGCAGTGGAAACTTGGACTTTGGATAACAGAGAAACAAGGAAAGTGGAGGTCATGAGAATGAAGTTTTTGAGGAGCATGTTAGCTGTCACCAGAAGAGAGAGGATTAGGAATTAAGATGTAGGGTCAAGAATTGGGGTAGGGGGTACATGAAATAGTTGAGGAATCAAGGATGAGATGGTATGGACGGACACGTTTTGAGTATGGAAGAAGATATGATTCCAAGAAGATTAATAGATATTAATTTTGTAGGGGAGAGCCCACCATGGAGACTAAGGAAGATATGGGAGGAACAGATAGCAGCAAGTGTGCAAGTGAGAGAAGGAGAGCGTAATAAAGTGTAGGAGGAAGAATGGTGGAAGGACAGAAGGAGATTGAGGCATTTTACTAAACGGACCTAGCCCAAGGGTGGAAACAGTTCATGTTTATGATGATGATGATGATGATGATGATGATGATGATGATGAAGAAGTTTATAGTTCAATATTTTTACCATTTACAATTTTAACATCAATGTTACAATGTAATTTATATGTTAAGAATCAAAATATTTAATCTCCTTGAGCATAGCTCCAGGTGGAGATATTACCAATTTTATTTTATTTTATGACGAACGGTGGTAGTACATTGAAATGGATACAATACAAGACTTAGGTATTTGAAGAAAATTTATTGTACGAGAGCCTAATAAAGAAACATTCAATGTGCAGTTATTAGATTTATAGAAAGTAATATATTCAATAATTTAGTAATGAATATTTTTATAGGAATTTGTTGCGAATGGATACATGATTGTAGCTCTGGTAGCTTTTGATAGCTTAATTTACTACCATTCCTATGTTAGATTTACTATAGCTGCCAGATAAGAATCTTTAAAATAAACATTAGATTGTATTGAATCCACAACATAAAATACGATCTTCTATTGCATGTCAAAATTTCTCAAACGCGAATAACATCATATTCGTCACACGAAACTCACGGATGCCAATTTGTATTCCCAACTTGAAAGCTAATTACCAAAATGGATCTAGACCGGGCAGGATACACCACACCACATGTTTTCATTAATCCTTTGTAATCTCACGCTTACACAAGTAGATTATAAACAGTGGTCTGTAATTATTTGTGAACTCTTTGACCTAACGCGTAGGCTTATCAATTTAATTTAAAGGGAAACGAATGGTTATCAAAGGTTAATATTGGGACTACGTTTAAGAATGTGTTTTATAAACATATTTGTCCTTTTTAAACTTTTAATTATTTATTATTTAGCACCGCGTCTTACTACCCGTTCGGGTTATACGCTTTAAGTACTAATTACGCTAATGGATTAGGAATTAGGAAGGTTTAATTAGAGGAAGTGAACCAGCATTTGCGTAGAGGGAGAGTGGAAACCCCACCTTTAATTATTTTCTATTTATTTTTACAATGAGTACTAGTGCAATTTAAAAACTATCACTATACAAATTTCATATATATATATATATATATATTAGCACCGCATCGTACTACCCACTCGGGTTATAACATGCGTACCAATTACTCTAATGTGTTAGGGATTAGGAAGGTTTAATTTAAAGGATGTGTACCCACATTTACGTGAATAGAGAATGGAATAACCATATTTTCATAATAATGGCTTTCCGATCAATATGATAGAATAAAGGATTTGTATCCGCATTTGCTTGGATAAAGATAGCGAAATTAATTATTCAGGAAAGAACCATCTCACTACACCCATCTCGTACTCAAACCCCAACATGCCGGTCAGTTGAAAATCAGATCCTTTGAGGATCACGTTAAGTCTGCCAAGGATGGTTTTTTATAATTTCAGTAATTGCTCGTAATAAAAATTTGTTTTAGTTATGCCTACTCATCAATATATTTTATTTTAACATGTTTATACACATACATTATATATATATATATATATATAATCACTTCGGTGTACGCATGGTCTCAAGATCTATTATCACAGTAGACAAGACTGCCGATAACGGGGAGATCGAGGTCCAGACCTCGATCGGGCGTATTGAGAGGGTTTTTCCTCAAAATAAATTTCCCCTCTCCCTCCACGTAAATGTAGTTACACTTCCTATAAATATAACCTTTCAAATCCCTAAAACCATTAGCGTAATTAGTACATAAGCTTATAAACTGAATGGGTAGTGAGATGCGTTGCTAAAGAAATTATATAGCTATTTGATATGTATAAGCAACCAATATTTAACATACTGTAGCTTTAAAGAAAGAACCACTTAAAGGGACTAGCATAATGTTATAAAATACTTGATTGAACTTTAAAATGTTCATTTAAAAAAAAAGGATCCATGTATTTTATGCTATCTCGGATCTTCTGCTAAATCTTAAAGCTCTGAGCAACATTTTTCTGGTACCCGTCAATAAGCCTTATTTTTATTTGGTCTAGAAGTGTTATGTCAAATTACTTTAGGCCAACCGAATTTAGACCTACTACCGCAACATCCCCCCGGAAAAGTTTACATTATTATTATTATTATTATTATTATTATTATTATTATTAGCACCGCGTCTTACTACCCGTTCGGGTTATACGCACTTACGCTAATGTGTAATGGTAGGGTGATTGTGAGATGAAATGGAGGACCTACAGTTTAACGTGGAGTCCGAACCACGGTGGAGACCTGGCATTCCTCACATTCACAAGATGTCTTGTCAGAGGTGAAGGAAGGGTTTGACAATCAGATAAATCTTTGCCGGGACCGAGGATTGAACCCCGGCCGCCAGCATAGAAGTCTGACATCTTACCCCTAGACCGCCAGGCCACCGAAAAGTTTACATCTCACCATGTTTTTTTTTATTATTCAACATTTTGTTTGTAGGAATCTTCTGATATTATAGTTTTAATTTGGTTTATTCTATCGTGGTGTATCCTGTGACGTATAAACAGTAGGATCAGGACAGGGGAAAACCTTTAGAAAATACAAACATATTTTTTTGCTGCCATCGTCAAAATTTTAGTTTAGCACCGCGTCTTACTACCCGTTCGTGTTATACACCTATGTAATAGTCACACTGGTGTGTTAGGAATGAGTAAATTTGAATTTATAGAAAATGTACCCGAATTTGTGTGGAAAACAATTTATGAAAAACCATCCTCAGTATACTCGACCAGGATTTGAACCCCGATCTTCCTAACATTGGCAGGAAAGTCTGTTGCCAAAGTAATGCCTTAGATCATACGGCCACCGAAGTAGGTCTTTAAAATATGTTAACATCGCTTTAATAAAGTGTGTGGCTAAAAAAAAAAAGTAGCTTCATATTTGAATTTGACTGACATGTCAAAAATGTGTAAATTATTTATTTATTTTAAGAATAAAAATATGGAGTTAATATTTTCTTCCATCACGATTTCATTTACCTTTCTCAGACTGTAGATTTAGATAGAGCTTAATTTACACATCGCGGCCTATGTTTCATGTTCTAAAGTAGCTTCATTACGCATGCGTACACCTTCCCCCCTCGCCCTCATAGCCCCCCGTTCCCCTTTTCTCCCACAGGGCCGTAATCCCTCCCAAGACCCGATTACATCGACCGGAAACTATAGCTATCTTGGCGAGAGAGGTTGTGAGCCTAGCAGGAGGATGATCGTAACTTCCGGTAACTTTTGCTCCTCCTCCTGCAATCAGTGATACCACCCGCTCACCCCTCGTGTCTATATTACACTTGTTAAATTAGCTTTTTTTTTTATATTACAGAACAATGCGACTGTTACCTGATTCTTAAATACCAGTTTGCGATGTATATTTTTAAGCAAAAAAAAAATCATCTTAGCTATGAAAAATAGATTGTAATATAATAAATGAATAAATACAAAACAGAATTTATGATTGAGGAGATCTGGGTTAAAACACGATAACCCTAATAGATTTAGGTGGGATGTATTCACTAAAAATACTTCTATGAGATCCTGATATTTCTACATAAATAATGAATACAATATTCGTCGATGGGCCTATTACAGTTTGGCCACGAGTTCACCTGTGTTTAAGAGGTTAGCGTTAGTCCTGCATTAAAGTTGAGCCAGTGGTTCGTTCTTGGGAATTATAAACAAGGCGTGTACTAACTAACCCGACCCTGGCTGTTGGGATGCTCCATTTACGATGGTTGTAAATAATGTTTCAAGCTGAACTAAAAACAGTGAGTTTGAGTAAGACCCAACAAAATGATAAACTAATCTAACCTAACCTAATATAAGGCAACAATATTGGTGGGGCCAAATTTATACCCACAGGTCTATTATCTGTTATAGTCCTCCTGGTCAGTGATCGTAGCCCAACTAAGATATGACGATAATCCTCCTGGTCAGTGATCGTAGCCCAACTAAGATATGACGATAATCCTCCTGGTCAGTGATCGTGGCCCAGCTAATATATGCCGATAATCCTCCTGGTCAGTGATCGTGGCCCAACTAAGCTATGCCGATAATCCTCCTGGTCAGTGATCGTGGCCCAACTAAGCTATGCCGATAATCCTCCTGGTCAGTGATCGTAGCCCAACTAAGCTATGACGATAATCCTCATGGTCAGTGATCGTAGCCCAACTAAGTTATGACGATAATCCTCATGGTCAGTGATCGTTGCCCAACTAAGATATGACGATAATCCTCATGGTCAGTGATCGTTGCCCAACTAAGATATGACGATAATCCTCATGGTCAGTGATCGTTGCCCAACTAAGATATGACGATAATCCTCATGGTCAGTGATCGTTGCCCAACTAACTTTTGGACAAAGGGTCCCGTGGCCCAACTGTTGTGCGCCGTCGTCGATTATTAGCAATCCTCACGTTTTTGACTGTCTATAAAAAAACTTTTAGCTCAAAATGTAAGATACCAGAAATCACCACTAACGTATTTTCTCATAAATGAGGGCTATCATATTTTTCTCCGACCACCTCAATTAATTGAAGACTTTGGCGGATGGAGGTGGGGGGGAGTCTGTGTGGGAAGGGACGAGGAGAGAATCTTTAAATGCAATAAATACACAAGGTGGTACACAAAGTGGGGAGATTGTTTTAGTTTTAGATAGTTTTTACTATCCTAACGCTCAATGTAGGTGTTATTTATTATAAGCTTAGTCTAAGAGGCAAGCATGTGAAAGGTTGTTAAGAGTAACTTAACTCCCATAAACTTAGAGAAAGGACGGTAAAACCACAGTGATAATTTACACCTCATTGAAGCCAACTGTGATTTGAACATCTACATCCTTGTTACCGGTATTCCAACCTATTGTAAACTGACGCCTTAGACCATGTAGCCACCGGTGGGGTTGAGGGTATTTTTTTAGTACTGCGTCTTACTACTTGTTCAGGTTATACGCCTATGTACTAATTATACTAATGGATTAGGAATTATAAAGGCTTGATTTAGATGAAATGCACCCACATTTGCGTGGAGCATAGTGGAAAACAATTTAGGAAAACTAACCTCAGAGCAGCCGACTGGGATCGTAACCCAATCTCCCAATCTTCAGCAGTCTAGTCCAACACGAGATTAGTGTGTTAGACCACGCGGCCACCGAAGTGGATGAGGACATTATTAATACAATCTATTTATTACCGGGGTGTTTGTGCTACGCGTTTTATTATACGTTCGGGCTGTTCACAATTTACACTTTTGTAGGTAGGTAATAAGACGCGGTGGTAAAAACAAAACAAAAAAACATATGTAAAGAGATAAACGGTATCTCGTCACTTGTGATCTAAAAGAGAGATCCGTCAGCTAGGCTAGTGCACCACTAAACCGCATCTGTCCAACTGCCCCACAAACTTACAGCTTCGTTCCCTCGACTTTGTGAGGCTCGGAGTGCCCAAAATCCCAAATGGACGGATTCCTCGAGAATTATAAACTCAAGTTTAAAATTAATACCATGTTGTTGATTTTATCATCGCACCTCCTTGCCCGGTCAGGTTATACGCATATATAATATGTTTAGTAAACATACTCCTCGAAAATTTCACTTAATAAAAAAGGATTAATTTTTTTTATGAATGTGCATGTCCGTAGAGTACTTGTAATAAACTTGTAGAGTGTAAGGAACGCGTTATAATTGCATTAAACTTTGCTCTTGATATACTTTTTTTATTACGGCATTCTACTTGTTCATTTTATACACATTTATGATCATTACTCTAATGGGCTTAGGAAGGAACCATTTTAGAGGTTATTTGTGAATTTTCTTGGGAGAAAATTGGGAAACTAAGAAAAACTACTTAGACCCGACCGGGAATAGAAATTTCCGTCTCACCGCTATCGGCCGGCCAGTCTAAGGCCTCTTTTATATTGTAACACAACATGTTGGCCAACACGATCCCAACAAGTTGTGTTACAAAATAAACGCATTCACAACTTGTTGGGGAGGTTGGCAAACATGTTGGTGTTGGGAGAGCCAACAAGTTGTGTTGGGTTGTGTTGTGTTGGATCATTTGTTGGCGATAATAAACGACCAACCCAACATGTTGGCTGATTTGGGAGGTTCTGCGCATGCGCTAGAGAGTCGAGCCAGTCTCCATCCTTGGCAAAGCACGTGTTTTGTGGCTATACATAGGTTCCTGTAAAGCACATAGTTATAACAATTTTTTCTCACAGAGTCACAACGTTTTTCCTCTCAATTCCCCATCAATTCGACGTTTAGCAAACAATTTCGATCATACTCCCCCACCGTTTCTTACATATTATTTTTCTGCAAGAGTACACTTCCTGTCAACACACTAAATGAAGAAACGGCAAGTAATACGATGTTATTCATCGCTAGAAATGTGTAAACTGATTAAAAACTAGCGGAGGAGCCAGTATGTTGGACCAACAAGTTGGCGAAAATAAACGCAGCTTAATTGTCCACGTGTCTTGTCTCCTAACATGTTGGGTCCAAATTGTTAACTTATAAACGAGGCTTAACGCGAGGGTGACGCCTTGGACCATTCAGCCAATGAAGCGGCTCTATATAAAATTAAACTTACATTTAAAATGTTGTAAAACATATTATAGAAATAAAAATTATAGCTAGCATATATTCTAAATATTTAATATATTTTAATAAAACGACCGTACAGTATTATTCACATATACTGTATCCCTTTCTGAAGACTAACTCCATTTTCATGTTTAGTTTTATTATAAATTAATTCAAGAAAAATTATTAAATACTCACAGATTATTATAAAATAATTATATTAAAAAACTTACCGTGAAATAAATAAAATACGTTTAGAAAAATATGGGAAAAAGATATATTCTTTTTAATTTTAATGCTTTATTGTAAATATGAAAAAGTAATGGTTCCAGTCTAGAAAACTACGATTAACAGCCGCAGGGTTCGTTGTCCTGACATGACACCCTCTGTCTAGAGAATTTGGCATTTTCTTCGCCAACAGACGGTGGCCAGTCGGTCGGTATAGCTTGATTGCGGATTGACACTATGGACTTTCTTTTTTTTTATTATTTTAAGTATTTTCGTCAAACTTAATCATTTTTTATACTATTTTACTTTTAGAATTTTCTATCTGAAATCGTTATGCTTAGTCATTTTATGTCTTACTCTCGTGTTAAAGATCGAGGTTTAAATCTCAGTTGGGTCTACTTAAGGTGATTTTTTCAAAGTGATTTCCCACTTTAATTTCCAAGCAAATTTGAATACATTTTATTTAAGAGACACCTTCCTTATTCTTAGTCTATTAGCGCAATTAATTGATACGTTCAACCAGAAAAGGTGTAAAAACGTTGGTTTTGAAACGTCTCCCTAACGAGCGGTATAGTACGAATCCATGATTCGATTTGTACGAACCCCTAATTAGTAAATAACCAACCACCGAACGCGAATCCATGACTGGAATCGTGGTAACCCCCGATGCAAGTAAAGCTTCCAACCAGAGCGCGCGAAACCGGTGATTCGAAGTGTGTGATTTCCAAACACAGTGAAAGTTTAACTAACCACAGACCCACTAGTAACTTCCGGCAGGCTGGTCGACGCTAATTAATGGCTGAATGATTAGACCAAAATCGACGCTAAATAAACTGGGATTTACTTTAAAGCACCGCGTCTTAGTTGAACAGACCTCTAGGCCTACTCTCATCCAATGACATAAAATACTTCGTGCAAAGAGAGATAATATTATCTTTTTTGGAGGAATGAGTTAGGTTTATGATCATTTAGATATACAATATTAAAATTGAAGCTATAAAACTTTAATCACTACTAGGGATGGGTCCTTAAATACTTCTAATTCTTAAAGATATTCGAGATTCGAGGATTCGAGAAAATTTCGCATTCGCGACTCAAATCATAAAAAAAAAAGATAGGGGTAAAGATTGAATTTAGTGGAAGGGTACCCGTTAAATGGAAAACAATTTTAGAGAAAAAAACCACAGTACACCTGACCGGGATTCAAACCCCAATATCCCGGCAATCGGCAGTCTAGTCTAACACGAGAGTGACGCCATAGACCATACGGCCACCGAATCAGGTTTAAAGGATCATTATGTATATCCGATTAAAATTATTAACATTATGAATAATTTTTTCCTCTCTTGAGTTTTTTCTAGTTCGTTTTACACGATTACATGTTTATCTACGCTAATATAATAGAGATGAGAAAGGTATAATGTATATAAAATGTACCCATATTTGCATGACGAGAGAATGATACACTCTTTAGGGAAAACCACTCTTAGTATAACTAGCCAGAATTCGTACCGCGAGTTTCCCGCCCTTGGCAAACCCACCGGTACATTTGATATTTTTTTTCAAAACACATTTAAATGTGAAAAAAATTTGATAAAATTTGATAAAAAATATATTATTTTCTCACCTTGTCATAAATGACCATGATATTCACCCCAAGTGGTCTACAAATGAGAGAAGGCGGTCAACCTAAAAAGAAGGGAATTAGTTGATTAAATTTTCATAAATAAAAACTTAACCAATAAAATTTAATGAGACACACACTTGCATTGATCAAATTCTAAGTGAACAACACTACTCATATTGTGAACGACTTTGTTGGTTCTCTCTTTATGATGGTTGACGGAAGTCCGTCTCGATGGGTTAGGAAAACTTAGTGGTAGATTAGAGGGTCTTAGCTCGATTCGACATGGTGCCTGAAAGAATCAGGGGTTTAAAGTGTTGCTTAGTGATATCATCCAAATTTTGCTTAATAATATTCCTGGTCTTGAAGGATGAGGAAGGAGGCCTTTTATATATATATATACTCGCTTTACTCCAGTGGGTTTTCTTTGCAAGTGGATGTAAACTAATGTAATTCCAAAGCCGTTTTTTGATAGGTCTTACCGTTTAGCCACAAGAGACCTCCAAAGAAAGGTCCACCCCGACTTTAAAGCTGCTTTAATATTTTGAATTTTTTTCGGGGGTTAAAAATTATTTTTCTTGACTTTTTGGAATTTCCCTGTCAGTTACAGGCTATGAGCTATAAGTTCCCCAAATTTCAAGTTTCTAGCTCATCTGAAGTGGGTAAACATTAATGTCAGTGAGTGAGTCAGCCTGGTGGCTTTATAGTAGTATAATAATAGCGCGTCTGGGCCACATCATTCGTAGCTCAGTAGTAGAACAATTAGCCAGTACTAATGTACCGTTGACCAGAGGGATGTACTGATCGTACTTCCTTCCCGTGGAGCCCCTTTCTATGTCCCTATGAGCTGAGATGATGGTGATAGTGAGTATGAGGGTGTGGAACCAGTGGAAACACTTGAACCTAACTTAGGCCTAACTAACCAAACCCTGGTGACCATTGGGGTAACTACCCATTCGGGAAAATAACTCAAGGTACCAGCAGGGAATCAAACCCCTAGGCACCCCTACTAACCACTACACCACCGGGCCGGTTGTTTTAGAGGTAATCTTTTCGCATCTGCGTGGAAGGAGAGTAGAAAACCATTTAGGAAAAAAAACACCTTCAGTAGACCCGACCTGGATTTTAACCCATAACTCCCCATCATCAGCAGAACCGTCTTAACACGAGTGCTACGCCTTAAAGAGTATTCGGGCAACTGAAGAGGGTTGCATAGAACTATTTGTATATTGATGACCGGTCTAGGGGTAAGGTGTCAGACTTCTATGCTGGTGGCCGGGGTTCAATCCTCGGTCCCGGCAAAGATTTATCTGATTACCAAACCCTTCCTTCACCTCTGACAAGACATCTTGTGAATGTGGGGAATGCCAGGCCTCCACCGTGGTTCGGACTCCACGTTAAACTGTAGGTCCTTCATTTCATCTCACAATCACCCTACCATTTCACATTAGCGTAAGTGCGTATAACCCGAACGGGTAGTAAGACGCGGTGCTAATAATAATAATATATTGATGACCAGCCCGCAGTAATGGAAAGCAGCCAATATCGGCCCGGTAATGGGAGACACACGAGTAATGTGATGATTTCATGAGAGGTTCAGATTTGTCGGAGTGAGTTAGAACCGACATATCTGTCTGTGAATCTCCTGACACCATGGCGATTGTAGTCCCGTGCTGTGACAGGTGAATACAGAGCTCGGAATGATCAAGTTGACAGGTGAATACACTTTCAGGTTTAATATTTCAAAACGTGCTGGGAGAGTATCAACCAGAAGCTGTGTCTAAAAATTGCGGATCGAGGAGAAGGGGAGAGGGACCCTATTAGAACTAACTTTTAGTGAAGTTCTCTACACCCTAACTAAAAAAAATATATTAAGGAATTTTTTTAAATATCAAATATCTCTTTAAAAGTTTTTATACCCCCACAGATAACAACGCCAAGCTTAGATAGATAATAAAACTCTGACCAGACGTCACATTAAGGATCTGTTTTCTAAACTTAAAAAAAAATGTAGAGCTAAGACAAATGAAACCATTGAAACAGATTGTTTTTAAATACGACAAAATTAAAAAACTAGCTTTTTATCACCACATCTTATTACCTGTTCAAGTCATACGCATAGGCCTATATGAAAACTACTCTGTGTATGGAGGAGGAAGGGGGCATTTTAGAGGTAATCTACCGCAATTTCATGGAAGGAGAGTGGGAAACCATTTAGGGAAAACTACCCTCAGTTGACCCGAGCAGGATTCTAACACTGATCTCCCCGTCATTAACAGACCCGTCTAACACGAGAGTGACTCCTTAGACCATTCAGTCACTAAAATGGGTTTAAAAAAAATACTAAAATGAGAAAAAATAAATACTAAACTTGTCCCAAATTTCCCTGTTGTCAAGTGAATAATGTATAAAATTGTCCTTCAAAGCGTGTGAGCTACTGTGGATTTTACAAGACTCCAATAAAATGCCAGCACAAGCATAGAGGGGGAAAATGCATAAATCTGAGTTCGAATTCTGGCTTGGTGTACTGAGGGTTTGTTTCCTAGATGGGTTCCTTCTCTCCTGCACAAATTACGGTAAATTTCCATTAAATACCACCTCACTCATCCCTGACATTAATGTTTACCCACTTCCAGATGAGCTAGAAACTTGAAATTTGTCAAACTTATAGCTTTTAGCCTGTAACCGACGGAAAAAATCAAAAAAGTAAAAAAATAAAAAATAGCCCTTGAAAAGAATCAAAATGGCGTAGCAACTTTAAAGTCGGTGCGGACCTTCCTTTGGAGGTCTCTTGTGGCTAAACGGTAGGACCTATCAAAAAACGACTCTGGAATTACAATAGTTTACATCCACTTGTAAAGAAAACTCACTGATTAAAGCGAGGTAATTTATATGCTGTTAGACATCTTTTCTCAGTCTATAATATGTCTGTTGACTAAGTTAAGGGTCCCGCGCTCGATTCCCGACATGGCCGAAAAATGTATCGTTATTGAATTTAGGGCCTCCCCTTTCACAATGATGAATCAATGACCGGGGAGTTGGATATTGTGTCTGTTCTAGATTTAAATTAATGTTTAAGTCTTGTGCTGATATAATCAGTCAGTTCAAAAATGTGCACGTTAAATACATCAAATAATATATATATATATATATATATATGTGTGTGTGTGTGTGTGTTTGCGTGCATATTACCCAAACGGGTTAAAAAACGAGTTGGAAAAAACTTTTGGAAGGGGGTTTGAATCCCCCTGGGTGCATATTTGGAATAAATATGTTTTAGTTTTAGATCCCTATTATTAAAGTAGCCAAAAAAAATTTGAGAACATAATTGCAAATTTTATCCTTCGCAATTAATTCTAACACGTGATAATATTCATTAGATTTAATAATACGAGACACACATATGTATGAATAAGTAAAATAGTGGTGACCTGGTGGTCTAGGGGTAAGGTGTCATACTTCTATGCTGGCGGCCGGGGTTCGATCCTAGGTTCCGGCAAAGATTTATCTGATTACCAAACCCTTCCTTCACCTCTGACAAGACATCTTGTGAATGTGAGGAATGCCAGGCCTCCACCGTGGTTCGGATTCCACGTTAAACTGTAGGTCCTCCATTTCATTTCACAATCACCCTACCATTACACATTAGCGTAAGTGCGTATAACCCGAACGGGTAGTAAGACGCGGTGCTAATAATAATAAATAAAATAGATATTTTGGTTTAGTATCTCTAAAATAAGCCTACGTAAATTAACACAAAGATGAAAAAGAACAGAATTAATTCATCACAGGGTTATTTTATATTAAAATTTATTCCAACACTAAAAGTACGACAGTTACCATTTTTATTGTATATAAAACTAAAATTATTTATAGAGAGGGAATCGTTCTAACAGCAAATTAAGTAAATATATCACCCACTTCGGAGACCGTATGGTCTAACGCGCAACTCTCGCAATATACTAGACTGCTGATGACGGGGCGATCGAGTTTAGAATCTCAATCGGGTGCACTGATGTTTATTCAAAATGGTTTTCCACTCTCTTACCATGCAAATGGGGAAAAACTTTGTCTAAATATAACCTTCAAAATCCGTTAAACTATTAGTACATAAACGTATAACGCGAACAGGTAGTAGGACGGGATGCTATAAAAAAAGTAAATATTTAGTAGTAACTCGTACCAATAGGCACGCACAAAAAAGGTGTCAGACCTCTGTCCTGGGGGTCCGGGGTTCAATCCTTGGCCCCGGCACAGATTTATATGATTGCCAAACCCTTCCTTCAGCTCTGACAAAACGTGTATTAATCACAACTTGTGAATGTGGGGAATGCCAGGCCTCCACCGTGGTTCGGATCCCACGTTAAACTGTAGGTCCTCCATTTCATCTCACAATCACTCTACCATTACACATTAGCGTAAGTGCGTATAACCCGAACGGGTAGTAA
>CABEEJ010001216.1:127643-147175 GCA_901482245.1 Timema douglasi
GGGTAGAAAGGGGAGGGGAAAGGTAAGAAGAAGGGGAGGAAAAAAGAAAGAAAGATTGAGAAAGGAAGGTGAAAAAGAAAGAATGATAAATTGAGCTATAAAACTGCGCGCGCAGAACGTGTGGACTAGTTTGGCTGACAATATGTCTTCCTCGGTGCAACTGGAGTTCTATTCTGGATCTTATTTCCTTCATGCAGCCGCGATCGTACTCAACTGAGCGATGAAGGATGAGACGTGAGACTAGTGTGTTCTCTCTCTTCATCATTTAAACCACCCTCTACCACCAGCGCTGCAGTAGACCAATCACGTCCATCCATTCCCAGTCATGGAGAAAATGAACGTCTACGAATAGAAGTGGCACGTGTCGTTTTTACGTATGCGCAGATATATACTAGATATGAATTCACACGTTCTAAAAAACAAAACAAAGATATATATATCATTAAATAAACAGAATCACGTGACAAGCTTTTATCCAACCCTAAGGTCTCAGCACGATACGCTCGAACCGCTCGGTGCGAGTTGAAATAGTTTTAGTTTTATCGGCTCCGCCCCACACAATCTGCTTGTGTGAGTAAATCATCGCTCTCGACCAACTAAGTCTATTTATTGCGTTGACGTGGTATGACTAAGAATAGACCGATCAACCGCCGTGTCAAGTCTTGTTGAAGTTATTTGTAACATCGCAAACATATATTAATAATAAATAGTAAAAACCAAAGTTCTTAACCACCTTTATTGCTTATTATCTGTGCATAAGATACAATTTATATTACACTCTTTATCTAAAATATCTATATTTTAAGCCTATAAAAAAACTATTTTTTTCGCCAAACTACTTCAACAGTGAATTTTTTAACTTGACGAAAAATTAGATGTATTTGAGATTCCATAAACAAAAAAGGTTAATAAATTAAATCTAGAAAAAAAACTAAGCTTTATAAAGTTCGCTTAATTGACTCCGAATTTTACTAAACAAATTTTTAACTTCATGAGATATGAAATTGTGAACCAATAAACTACAAAAATAGTAGAATAAATAAATGTGTATCAATGGTCATCATAAGAAGCTTTTTGGCGTAAAAATAACCCATTTATTATGATAAAAATGAAAAATTAATTTTAAATAATCACAATGACTAAAAAGGTGACCGGGCGGTCTAGGGGTAAGGTGTTAGACTTCTGTTCTGGGAGTCCGGGGTTCAATCCTCGGTCCCGGCATATATTTATCTGATTGCCAAAACCTTCCTTCACCTCTGGAAAGACGTGTATGAATCACAACTTGTGAATGTGGGGAATGCCAGGCCTCCACCATGGTTCGGATCCCAAGTTAAACTGTAAGTTCTCCATTTCATCTCACAATCACCCTACCACTACACGTTAGCGTAAGTGCGTATAACACGAACGGGTAGTAAGATGCGATGCTAATAGTAATAGTAATAATAATAATAACAATAACAATAATAATAATAATAATAATAATAATAATAATTACGACTAAACGACGGGTTTGACAGTAATGAATTTTAAAATGGTTCTTTTACCGAAGCTACTACAAAAAGATTGGGTTCAATTCGTTTTTATTTGCAGCCTGCAAAATGCTTATCTGGGTTTATATAGTCATACAAGTACACTAACTGACAATTGCACAGAGTAAATTTTTTTTTGTCATTAATATTTGTTTTAACACCACGTCTTACCACCTGTTCAGGTTACACGCATATCCACTAATTACGTTGATGCGTTATGGACAAGGAAGCTTGAACTAAGAAGTGTAGGCCTACCCACATTAGCACGAAGGGAGAGTGGAAAACCATTTTGGAAAAATCACCTTCAGTACATCCGATCGGGATTCTAACCCCGATCTCCCTGTCATCGGCAGTTTGGTCTAACACGAGAGTGACGTCTTAGACCTTACGGCCACTGAGGCAGGTAAGATTAAGTTAAATCAAAATCCTAATTAAATGTAGATATGTCATATACTTTATAAAATATTTATGTAGATTGTAAGAGAAATTTGAGCAGTTTAACACTATTAATATACTGGAAAGTCACGTAACAATAAGAATAGTCAAGAGATTTTGATTAGGTTTTAAATTGAAGAATATATACTATCCTAATTGAAAATAAATATTTAATAGTGGTACACTGTATGAAACTGTAATAATATTTAAGATTATTATTAACAAAATTACTACCGTATTTTACTACCTGTTCAGGTTAAAAGCATGTATAATAATTAGTCTAATGGGGTAGATAGAAGGAAGGAAACATTTTAGAGGTAATCTACCTGCATTTGCGTGGAAGGAGATTGGGAAGCCATCTAGAATAAACCATCCTCCGTAGAACAAACCGGGATTCAAGCCTCGATCCTCACATTATCACAAGGCCATTCTAACACGAGTGACGCCTTAGATTATTCGGTCACTGAAGTGGGCTACAAATTAATTCAATTATATATGAAAAATATTTGCGGTATAAAAAAATAGTTATATAAAATTGTGAAACTAACAACTATGATTTAAATCAATTAATAAGAGTATTTAATACATGCTAAAATTAAAACATATAAGATAATATATTATTAGCATATTTAAAACATAAGATGATGAAAGTTCTATACATTGTACACATATTAGATATTTTACTTTCAACATCATATTTTAAAGGGTTGGATAGAAGGGGTGTATATTTGATAATTACGATTATAGCTGCATATAAATACCATATTCTTTAAATTGAAAAATGACACTCAAACAAGGGAATCAGGCCCAGAACCTATATAATATGATATTTAGACGTAACTATAACCGTAATTATCAGATCTAATAGCTTGTCTATTTAACCCATTATGATATGTCCATTTGTAAAATTGTCATTGTACTGTAGCATTGTTTGCCACAAACTAGCCGAAAACAAACAATAACAATCAACTCACCAATTTTACCAAGTCCGCCGGCGGTCGGATCGTCTACACGACTACACACACGAACGACACGACTGAATACAACGTACTGAAGGCCACGCCTGTCCAACATTCTGCGACGACCTTCCCGCAACAAAGATCTTCAACAAGGAAGAAGAGACACTCCACCTATGCTCAAGTCTGCCACCTAGAGGGTAGTAGAACATTCCACGGCTCTCTATATTCTTTGGAATACCCCCCCTTACCTTCCATTCACTCCGTGTGCCGTAAGCTGTGCTTTTTGTATATAAGTGTGACCGTGTGGAATAAGCGCCATTCTGGGACTGGCTTTGGAAGTAGCTTGTGCTAAGCTACGGCTTCGAATATTAACAATGTAAGACAAATTCTTTTTCGACGTTATATTTATTATTCTAAATTCATTTTCGACTCTTCATCTTAAAAAACTCTAACTTTAATATTTACACGTATTATTTGCATCAAGTATTGCGGACTTAAGCTTTTATCTTTTATATGGGCTGAGATATTGCGTCTTTTTTGGACTTGTATTTATTTTTGATGAGTATTGCAGACTTAAGCTTTTATCTCTTAAATGGGCTGAGATATGGTGTCGTTTTCTATAAGATATCTTTTGGACTTGTATTTATTTTTGATAATAACGAACTCCAATGAAAAGACATTGTTTCTAGAATATACTTTTCTCACTTAAGATTATTTTTAATATCGACATACTGTAACTGTTAACTTTGCCCATGATGTTTGTTTTGAATATTAAGTTTAAGAATTGGGCAATAATAGAATATCTAGCGGCATATATATTTACTTTAATTATACCCTTTTTTAAGCATTAGGGACTTTACTTTATATTAATCCATGTTAGACGTTAGGTTTTGGCCTTGGGCTTACTGTAATATAACATCTTTAATTGCTCTGTTTATATTTAATGTTTAATCGTTCTCTCTTGAACTTAGGATATTGGGCGCCATCAGCGCGTATGAGAAATTAGTGATAGCCGCCATGACGACTAAGTGTTAGGTAAATATTTGTTTAGAGCTGGCGAGTTATTATGGGTTTATTTTACTAAGGTCAACCTTGCTTTCTGTAATTTGGAATATTATATATATAGATATATATATTTTTGTTTATGGGAAAAGGAGATAATGAACGACTGACAGGAAATAACTCAATATTTTTAGGTTGAACATTGACGTTTATATTAAAGTTATTGTCTAGAGTCAGTCATTGTGTTTTTTGGCTTAACCAAGTTTTTAGCGAAGCTTTTCGCCTATACGTACTGCGACCTCCCTAAGAGGCCATGACGCAAGGTTGCGTATATTGTATTCTATAAATTGTTTGAAACTATTGCTTTAAATAAATTGTTATCCATATCTTGTTGAATCTAAATAAAAGTTCTCTAGACTATTATGTTTGTATTTTACCTTTTTATATACTCATCCTTAGGTAGGTTACTTCAACTTCAATATGTTATCTAATATTCAAAACAGAGGAGCAGTCACGTTTCTGGTTAATGACATGTATTATTGAGTTTGAGGGTGACCACAGGGACGAGTCCCGCAATAGTGCTTATTGCGTGTGCTGGGCTCCAGTTAGGTCTTGCCGAGTTTTACTTTGCCTTTTCACTCACCCAGCACACTCTAAATGTTTCTTCTAGCTTTTTATAATTTTTTGTATTTGGACACGCCTAATTAGGCGTAACGGTTCAGTACATTCGACAGCATTAAGACTTACCGAGTTGAAGATGGATGCGTTATCTGATAGCTCGTGATCTTAATTGATCACTCATATGTAGCCAACGATTTCCACACGTCCATCACAGAATCTGCCTTAATATATTGATTAATAATTACCCTAGGTACGGGACGATTCCTGGATGGCTCAGTGGTGAGACCATTTGACGTACTAGACAAAGGTCCCAGGTTCGATTCCCGTGTCCAGATGTGATTTTTCAATTTAAAGAATATATATCATATTTATTCAATTTATAGCTGAATTATAAGTTCTTAAATATTACTACATTTTATCGACACCCATCGGTAAGAAAACACCGAGAATGGGGCACGCCCAGAGAAACCACGCTAAAGATAAATGTTAAAATTGTACAATCAAACAAGTTATATTAACATTTGTCAGGGTACAACACTAATTTTTTTTAAAAAACACCCATTCTGACGTTAATCTAAGATATCTGTTTATCCACTCTGAAACCAAAGGTGTTAGTTATCAGCTGTATCTAGCTTGCAGCTCAAATCATCATGGTTCAACGTACATTTCTGCGATTATGTGAATTACTGCACCACTCAAGCAGGTAATATTTTTAATTTTAGCCGAACGCTGAGGTCGATTATCTTGGAAAAAAACCTAAATTATAGTAACGTGGTAATTATACCTTTCACTTCCACCAGCCCGTTATTGTAAATACGCGCGAATAGCTTTCCACGGGTGGTTTGACGCAGAGAGGGAAATAAGGATGTTGAATTTAGATAATATATTGTATTAAAATTTTGAGAATTTCAGCTTTTATAGAAACTTTTTTAAGAAAATTTTATTTTAATAAAGAGATTTCAGTAATATTCATTATAGTTGTATTAAGGAGAAACATAAATTTATAATATGAGGAACGTACTTGAATGTTACAATTACTTAAATTGACTGGTGTAACTCTTTAGTCAATCAAACAAGATAAAATAAGAAACATAACATGAAGGTAATTCATGATAAATTGGTTTCTCCTTGAATAAATTAAGTCAAATAAAACAGGTACATAACATTTCTAAGAAATGATAATTGAGATAGTTAAAGTAATTAGCAGACAACAAGGAAAAAAATATAAATCTGTGCAAATACAATATTTTAAGTAGTAGCAAGTTATACGATTAGCTGATAAGCAAAATGAATAGTGGAAATGGGCAATTGACTAGATTGGAGTTATCAATATTATACAAAAAATGTTGTAAATACTTGAAGTAAAGATTAAAGGTTATATGAAGGGTATGACTTATACAAAAAATAATAAGTAAATCAGTATGCAAACAATAATGAACTCATCAGTTGAATAACTAACTATACTAGTTAATAGTTAGAAAATATATTGACAAGGAAGACATGTTCTGTAATGTTTAAAATATTTAAACAGCGACGGTAGAAATATGATTAATAGAAAGGTTAATATAGTTGACTGGGTGGTTATTCATGTACCTCACACGTGTAAAAAACAATTAACAGTATAAAATATCAACATGAAACATATCAATATGAAAGTTAAGACATAAAAAGAAACTTTCCAAAAAATTATTAAAATGAGTATAAATGATCTAGTGGTACAAACTTGTTATTCTAGTCAAATAGCTTATAAAATTTGCCTGCGTTAATAATCGAGACAATATGAATTTGGAGACTTAATAGAGATCAACAGGTGTGGGTAATCCAGTTTGTAATTCTACTCAGTTATGAAATATTATAAATACAGGATAATATAAATAGGTACAATCGATTATTATGAAAGAATTTAAACCAAAGGGGAACTTTTTTTTGACGTTTTTAAAAGTTTGAATAAAGTAACGTTCCTTATCTATGTGGTTTTAATTTCTCTCCTTATATAGTTTGTTGCTACTCTTGACTGGGTGACATGTTTCGGAGATTACGCCATCATCAGGTCTTCAGAATTGGGCTAGGATGTTATTGCCGATGTTAACACAGTCCAATAGATTTACTGTCACTGTTTAAATATTTTAAACATTACAGAAAATGTCTTCCTTGTCAATATATTTTCAAGCTATTAACTAGTATAGTTAGTTATTCAACTGATAAGTTCATTATTATTATTATTATTAGCACCGCGTCTTACTAACCGTTCGGGTTGTACGCACTTACGCTAATGTGTAATGGAAGGGTGATTGTGAGATGAAATGGAGGACCTACAGTTTAACGTGGAATCCGAACCACGGTGGAGACCTGGCATTCCCCACAATCACAAGATGTCTTGTCAGAGGTGAAGGAAGGGTTTGGTAATCAGATAAATCTGTGCCGGGACCGAGGTTTGAACCCCGGCCGCCAGCACAGAGGTCTGACACCTTACCCCTGGACCGCCAGGTCACCAACAAGTTATTTATTGTTCGCATACTGATTTACTTATTATTTTTTGTATACGCCATACCCTTCATATAACCTTTAATCTTTACTTCAAGTATTTACAACATTTTTTAGAGTCTTTAACTTATATATAATATTAATAACTCCAATCTAGTCAATTGCCAATTCCCACTATTCATCTTGCTTATCAGCTAATCGTATAACTTGCTACTACTTAAAATTTTGTATTTGGACAGATTTATATTTTTTCCTTGTTTTCTGCTAATTAATTTCAGAACATTACTATTTAACTATCTCAATGATTTCTAATAAATGTTCTTGTACCTATTTTATTTGACTTTATTTGTGATAAATTTGTTTATCCTTGAATAAATTACCTTCATGTTATATTTCTTATTTTATCTTGCTTGATTGACCATAGAAGTTGTACCATCTAAGTACATTCCTTATATTATAAATTAATAAAGAAAGTTTTGACTACCAAAGATAATTATGGACATTAAGTATGGAGTAATAAGACCGCACTAGAGACAAAGAATGAGATGTAAAGAGCAGATAACAGAAAGTGTGCAAGAGAAAAATGGTGGACGAATAGAGGAAAATGTGTGATGGGTTAAAGACTTTTGGCACCTTTAGGTCTTCGGGTTGTTGACTTAAAAAGAAGAAATTAATAATACATAATTTTATTCTCCTTGGACTGAAGAAACCCATTGAGAGGGGAGTGGCTCTTTTTCCCACTCCTTGTTAAGCCTCTGAAGAAAACTAATGTACTTTTTAAGCTACACCGTCAAAAAGGCAGGTGATTTAGTGTGTACAGTACATCCAGGTGAGATAACAAGGTTAAACCCACTTTGCTGGCTCACGCGATAAATTATAAGTCTTCCTTTTCAACCGCTACCCGTCAACTTATTTACGACCGTAAAAGGAATATAACCGTTATTGCAATGATAAAATTGTACCAGCAAAAGAAAAAGTGTTATTTTTTACACACAAAAAAAAATGTTTCAAACTTACAAAGTGACGCCTTGAGCCAATGGTTTTCAACCTGTGGTAAGCGTAATCTTCGGGGTAAACAGCATATTTATTAAAAGTATGGTGCTTCTGATTTTTTTTTTAAATAGCTGTGTTAATTGAAACAAGCCTGGATCTCTCTTACGCACTGTATTTTTGTTAAAAGCATAGTTTGGTAGTCTAATTAAGTTTTTTTTTTTATCTTTTTGTGCCTAAGCTGAAAATAAATGTTACTTTAGTGACGGTTGAAGTTTGGAGAAGATTCGGCCATGTATACCAGGATGTCTAGTGAATTTTGTAAACCATACTTCATGACTTTTTCATGACCTAAAGGCCGACATAAATATTCATGACCAAAAAGAAAAAATAGAGGACAACCTTGACACTCCCCATAATGGTATAGCTATGTCATCCCTGCTGAACATAGTTCTAAATTTAAACTTTATTATTTATATGTGCTACTTTTTATGTTTATAATGTTAAAGCTTGTAGGAATTTATTTATACGGCTAAATATTATATGTAAAATATATAATTAATTGGTCTTGAAGGAGAGTAGTCATCAGAATAAAGGACTTCCTTAGTAAGATAATTAACTAGTTTAAAAAAACTAATATGAGGGGAAATGGTTTTAATTTTTATATTTTCAAAATTAAACTCTTGGGGTACTTTTTATGAAGGACTACATAGCCGCATAAAGGTTGAAAACCTCTGCCATAACTTGGAGTGGAAGGGGGAACGAGAAAAGACAAATTTTTTGCAGTTTTTATAGCAAAATTTGATTTTACTCGAAATAAATAAATAAAATCTCCAGTAGAAACATGGGATTTAATTTTCTTCACATGGAGATCTCAACAGTTGTGGAATATCTATCAACTCGGTGGCGTAGTTGGCTAACGCGCTTGTCGTGTTGAGCTCGACTGCTGAGGACGGGGAGATCGAGGTTCGAATCTCGGTTGAGTACAAATGCGGGTTCACTTCCTCTAATTCAACAATCCCAATTCCTAATCCATTAGAGTAATTAGTACTTAAAGCGTATAACCCGAACGTGTAGTAAGACACAGTGCTAATATTATTATTATTATTATTATTATTATTATTAATATCTATCAAAGGTGTCCTAGGATTTAATAACAACTTTGACCCATTTGTGGGGCCGCGTATTCTAACGCACTACTTTTTTGTTGGACTACACTGCCGAAAACGGGGAGATTGGGGTTTAATCCAAGTCGGATGCACTGATGATAGTTTTTCTGAAGTGTTTTTCCACCCTCCGCGCGTTTGTAATTAGTACATAGGCATGTAATCCGAACGGGTATTAAAACGCGGTGCTAAAAAAATTAGCTATTTCTCTTCATTAAAAAAGTTTGATCGTCTAATGCCGCTACGCTCATGACAGAAAACAGCTGTGAAGCCACCATCTGGAGAAAATTAAAGTATGTTTCTAAAGAAGATACAATGTTAAAGCCCATTCAAAGCTCACTTGAACCACCATAAAGTGTTGTTTCAAAGCATTTCAACACACTCGACGCATAGGTTGAGTTGCGCAGTGGTATGCGCGTTGTATGGATTCGGTTGGTTGTGGATATTGACTGGCTCTTACAATCAGATAGTTGTGTTGCAGAGCGCAAAAAGCTGAAATTATTTTAACTCGCACCGAGTGGACAGAGTGGATCACGATGAAAGCTTGTGATGGATTCAGAGTCCATTACGATGAAACCTTGTGATTGATTCAGAGTCCGTCACGATGAAACCTTGTGATGGATTCAGAGTCCGTCACGATGAAAGCTTGTGATGGGTTCAGAGTCCGTCACGATGAAAGTTTGTGATGGATTCAGAGTCCGTCACGATGAAAGCTTGTGATGGATTCAGAGTTCGTCACGATGAAAGCTTGTGATGGATTCAGAGTCCGTCAAGATGAAACCTTGTGATTGATTCAGTGTCCGTCACGATGAAACCTTGTGATGGATTCAGAGTCCGTCACGATGAAACCTTGTGATAGATTCAGAGTCCGTCACGATGAAACCTTGTGATGGATTCAGAGTTCGTCACGATGAAAGCTTGTGATGGATTCAAAGTCCATCACGATGAAACCTTGTGATTGATTCAGAGTCCGTCACGATGAAACCTTGTGATGGATTCAGAGTCCATCACGATGAAACCTTGTTATTGATTCAGAGTCCATCCCGATGAAACCTTGTTATTGATTCAGAGTCCATCCCGATGAAACCTTGTTATTGATTCAGAGTCCATCACGATGAAACCTTGTTATTGATTCAGAGTCCATCACGATGAAACCTTGTGATTGATTCAAAGTCCATCACGATGAAACCTTGTGATTGATTCAAAGTCCATCACGATGAAACCTTGTGATTGAATCAGAGTTCATCACGTGATCAGTTTTCTCTTCTTTTCTTTTTCTTGCCACAGCTTTTCCACAGGATGTAGCTTAGTGTAAAGCTGGCACCATTGGGTGGGCACTAGCTGATCCCGTAAACTAGTTTGGGCCACTACCGCTAGGAGCAGCTTTCAATGACGTCACAGATGAATGTGCATGCATGTACGTGAAGTCAATAGAAAAATAAGTTTGAAGTCTTATTTAAAAATCTCCATTACTCTTTTGTTAGAAATTTGTCGTTTATTTTAAAGAAGGAATTTATTTAGGAGTTTCTAGATTTTACATTTTATAACGAGGTTTATTTATGAAATAATGTATTTGGCTATATTTGATTTAATTTTAAATAAGAATTGTTTAATCATCATTCCACAATAGAAAATGCGTTTTGTTCCAAATGAAACGTCCCAATTTGATTCTTTTAGTTTGCGGCACTAACGCCGCGAGCGCTAGCGATGTGGTTCTACTTGCCAACATTATAGAGGGGCGTTTCTACACTTACCCCTTTTCTATGGCTGGCACCGATTAGGTGTGTTTTGTGTTGTTATTTATCTCAGTCTGAGGTTATTTTCACCATTTTGCACCTCTCCCCTGCTCTCTCCCCCCCAACATGTAACATCCTCTTAAGCGATGAGACAACAACCCCCCACCCCTTACTCCGAACCTCTGATACGCCATCTAAATTGCCTCGTGGCAAGAAATCCTCTTCTGGAAAACAAATCTTATTTCTAGGGCCTCTTGTAAGTTATTCTCTAACAGCCACGGAGAAAAGGAAATAATGGGTTATGTCAGTGACAACGGGCGGGTAGGGGACGTAGAGGGCAACGCTAGTCAAGTTTCGAATTTTAACAGTTTTGATAATAAATTATTTTTTCCCAAAATAAATAAAATATTTCTTCAGTAGTTACGGTTAGTTAATTTGTTTCATCTCAACGTCACAATTTTTGCAAGACTTTTTATTTGTAATTTTTTTTAACACTGCGTCTTACTACCCATTCGGGCTATACGCATATGTACTAATTACGCTAATGTATTAGGAATGAGAAAGGTTGAATTTAAAGGAAGTGCACCCACATTTGCGTAGAGGTAGAGTGGAGAAAAATTTCGGAAAATCAGCCTAAGTACAACCGACCGGGATCTGAACCACAATTTCCCTGTCATCAGCAGTTTGGTTTATTGTGAGAATGACGCCTCAGACCATGCGGCCACTGAAGTTGGTTGGGCATTTTCTGTTCATCTAAAAAGTTTGTTTAAATGCTGCAATGCTCATGACAAATATCAAATAACAGTTTTTTCCAAAGAAAAATAATAAACAGCTACTGAACCAAGATTTTATTTAATTTGGCCAAAAAAGGAGTGTTATTTTATAAAAGCTAAAAAATATGCATTTTATTCCTCAACATATTAGGAGAACGTACAGTTTACAAAATAGATTAAAATAAGCTATTGAAAAAAATAAGAATCAATCAAGCCGATGAGAAACACAAAAAATGGTGTTGGCGATTATTTAAAAACGTCACAATTTTACTAGCCCAAGTGTTTTTTTTAGCACCGAGTCCTACAATCCATTCGGGTTATACGCTTATGTACTAATTACACTAATGTTTTTAGTGTGTAGGGTGGTTATATTTATAGTATTTATAGGAAGTGTAATCGAATTTGCGTTGAGAGAGAGTGGAAAACCATTTTAAATATTAGATGGTTGATTTGTTTGTAATAATTCATTTGTATTTTGTAAATAAAGTGCTTACAAACTAACTTAAGTCACACACAAGCTACATATTACCCAGTAATCTGTGACCTAAGTACACGCGTCTCGCATTAAGCACTAAATACCAAGCCATACTTCTAAAAAAAATTAGGGCCTCTAAAGAGAATATTAAATTATTATAATCACAATACGTGATCAAACATGGACCTTTAACAGCTGTAACACCCACTTTGACGGTTGAATGGTCTAACGCGCTACTCTCACATTAGACTAGACTGCCGATGACGGGGGGATCAAGGTTCGAATCTCGATCGGATGTATTGAAGGGTGGTTTTCCCAAATTGGTTTTTCCATTCTTCTCCCATGCAAATGCGGTTACACTTCATCTGAATATAACCTTCCTAATCCCTAAACCATTAGCGTAATTAGTACATAAGCGTATAACTCGAGCGGGTAGTAAGACGTGGTGCTAAAAAATAAAATCTAACTCTCCTCCCTATGCACTCAGTCTTATATATATATATGGACAATTTTAAAATTGTTTTGACTAAAAATATTCATTAATTAAAAGTAAACTTCCATATAAGGAAGGAGCACACATTTAAAGTTTTGAAAATAAATTATTCTAATTAAAATAGTCCGCAAAGGTGGACACAAGGGTTAACCGTCGGGCTCATCTAGTCTGGCTTGCCGGTGACATATTTCGGGGTTCGACTACTGACCAAGTGTAATGAGGGTAATTTTGTTTCCCTAAATAGATTCCCACTCTCCCTTAAAGAGAATTCCGGTGTATTTCGTCTAAATTCTACCTTTATCATTCCTGCCCAATTCATCATCACCATCATCATCATCAACTGTTTCCAGCCTGTGGCTGGGTCAGTTTAGTAAAATGCCTCCACATTCCTCTATCCTTTAATTTCTTTATTCTTCTACTCTCACTTGCACATTTTCTGTTATATACTCCTCACATCTCTTTCTTGGCCACCCTTGAGGTTTTTTCCCCACATACTTCATTTCCAACATTTTATTCGGCATCCTCCTTTATTTTTCCATCCTCATTACAAGCCCACACCCTACCCTGCCCAATTAACGTAATTAGATGCGTTTAAACTGGACGGGTAGTAATACACGGTGTAAAATGTATATATTTAATTGTATATGTGTCAAATTGTGATAGATAAAATGTATTTCTTCGTAGTTATCTCACAAATTGTATAAAACAGAAATACTTTATGGCAAACAACCTGAATAGGTGAGAAGCAGGAAGTGAGAGAGGGTTAAAAGAGGGGTGAGGGGTGTATAACCAAGATGAACTACCCAATAGGAGGCTTGAGAAAGGTCCTATTGATTTTAGTCCCAACAATAACTTGAACAGCGTGCTACCGAGAGCTGTTTGTTCCTCAATATCGCTTTGGCAAATTAGTTTTTAAGATCGTGTTTATGAATTTAAAACAAAAACATCACTGTCGAGGCTGTAGAAAAGAATTTTCAAAACTTTTTTTTTTATATGTGGGCAAAAATCAGAGACATGTAAATAGGTGACATTAAGAAATACTTAAATTTATATAAGTTTTCGTCTAGGTCTAGGAGCAGATAATATTACAAATACATTTTATTTAGTAACCCCGTCTTACTAACCGTTCGAATTATAGGCTTATGTATTAATTACGCTAATGCTTTATTTAATAATGAAGGTTATGTTTCTAGGAAGTGTACCCACATTTGCGTTGAGGAAGACTAGAAAACATTTTTTTTTTTTAAAACAAACTCAGTACACCCTACCAAGATTCGATCCTCAATCTCCCCTTCATCGAAGGTCTAGTCTACTGCGAGAGTAGCGCGTTAGACCATTCGGTCACCGAAGCAGGAATCAATCGAATTATTTTGAATAATAATAATTTGTTTACAATCGAACTAGTGTTTCTTAGCGTGTTTATTTCCTAGCAAACGATTTTTTTTTTTAGAATTTTGTCCGTGTAGGATTAGTATTACTGCCAAGGTGTTCCAAACAGACATGTCGAGCAGATAATGCTCAGCCTATTCGACCCGGATGATTACGTCATTCAATTTCGTATAGCCCGTAGCAATTTATTTTCAAGCTAAAACAAAAAAACAAACAAAATATTTGACGACGAAACAAAACGACGGCCCGTGTCGTTGAGGATGATTGCCAGGAAGCGCCGTGGCGCACCTGCGTCCACGACTACTACTGTCAAATAAACCATGAGACGCTCAGTCAAATGCCACATTTTGTATATTAAGTTATTTTACTATTAAAAAATATAACTCGCAAGAGTGGACACGTGATATAAATGTTAAGTTCATTTATACAGATTTGTCAGGGGTTCGAATCTGTGTTGGGTGTATTAAGATGTTTTTCTTACGAGGTTTACCATTCTCTTTTAACGCTAATGCGGGTATATTTACTTTAAAACTATTTTTCCTCATATTTACCTTATCAATGTAATTAAAAGGTGTAGGCCAAATGGGAAATCAGACGCGGTGGACTTTTTTTTTTTTTTGTAAATAGCTTTATTGTGTTTAAAGAATTTAAATATGCTGATACACAAATTGCTTATGTTTAACACAACCGATTTATATGAGCAAAGGGGGGTAACCTGGCGGTCTAGGGGAAAGGTGTCAGACTTCTATGCTGGTGGCCGGGGTTCAATCCTCGGTTCCGGCAAAGATTTATCTGATTACCAAACCCTTCCTTCACCTCTGACAAGATATCTTGTGAATGTGGGGAATGCCAGGTCTCCACCGTGGTTTGGATTCCACGTTAAACTGTAGGTCCTCCATTTCATCTCACAATCACCCTACCATTACACATTAGCGTAAGTGCGTATAACCCGAACGGGTAGTAAGACGCGGTGCTAATAATAATAATATATGAGCAAAGGATTTTTTTTTTCTTGATTAGAAAGAAAACAAAAATTACTGTCATAGTTCTCCATAATTTTTTTCTATTTTTATAATTATCATTATAAATATATCAATGTTATATTGAGAAGAAGAAGACGACCTGTGCCCGACACCTTAGATCAGTCGGTAACGTGTCTGCCTACTAGGATAAGGGCTCCGGGCTCGATCCCCAGCGTGTTCAAAAATTTATCATTGATGAAAATATGGGTTTAACCTTTCAGATTGTTAAATTAACGGCTGGGGACTGGATGTTGTGCCTGTCCTAGTCTTAAGTTAGATTATAAGGCATGTGAAGTGAAGCTACGACTGCCTTAGCAAGCCAGTAGTGGAAAATATGTCTTGAATAAAAAAAACTGACCAAGGCCACAGACTGGAAACAGTCATGGATGTAAATAAGCTACATGTATTTTACAAATATAGTCTATCTACGGTTAAAGAGGTGATAAGTCAGAAGGTCTTAATTGAAAACAATGGACGAAATTAGCTTATATTAATCAACCTATTCAGAAATAATTATTGAGGCCTATTCATCAAAAGTAACAACAACTTAACATAATAATGATCTTGCAGATCATATGGTTTGGCAAATGGATAGATATTAGATAATAGTATATCTGGTAATTTTTGATATCTCACTGACCTATATTCCTACCGTAGATGGGGTGTAGCTTTGGGATACAGAATTCAACCAAAACTAAAGTTACACATGAGATATCGCTATAAAAGTGTAAAATTTTTTTTAAAAAAACCAATAGCATGCCTACTTTATTGATTATCCTCAGACATGCCAAATTATGTATTTTAATTTTATGACTTAAAAGTTTTTAATGTGACTTTGAAAACCTCGTAAAAAAACATCTCGTTTCGAATCTTCTAATGTCGACCAGAGTATTCGGACACAAGTAAATTACGGGGAAAAAACTTTAATATTTAATCGTCTATAGTGGACGTATTAACGAGGTTGTAAATTGCTGACGATAGTGCGCAAACATGGTTATAATTTACTTAAGCCAGCGTAGTTACAAAAACAACTAGATTTAAATTGAAGGCATTATATAAAATATATACAGAGTGGTGCAATTATTACCAACAGACTGGACAAAAATTCCCTCTTTCTATAGACATAGAACTGAAAGAATTTGCCAGTGAAAAACAACTGTGGGGTTAAATTTGATTATTCATGCATTAAATGACGATACAATATATTTAAATAATGGATGGGACTTCGAATACCTCTAATCCTTAAGAATATTTGAGGATTCGAGAAAATTTCGAATTCGATACTTATTTTTATTTCAATTTTTTCAAGTTTGTTTTAGAGCTCTAGTATTCCTTATTGGTGGCTCAAAACCATTTATAAATATAACATTAACTTAACAGCCAAGTCCCAGACCTGTAATTTAACATTTGACCGAATGTAAGAATGTTATAATGAATGTATTGGTCTATAAGAAAGCATTATAACATTTAGTCATTGTTTGTATTTTTACTTTCTCGCTATCTTACAGGTAGAGAAATTATTGTGCTCATCAAAAAAATTAAACTCAAGATTTTGATGAATCTTGATGTTTCATGACCCCCCGAATCCAAAAAAGTGGTTTTTAACTTTCCATCTGTCTGTCTGTCTGTACCTCCAACTAGAGCCAAAACTAATTTACCGATCGGGCTAAAACTTGATATATATAGTTTTCATAGGATTGCCCCGAAGAGTTTTTGGAATTGGATATCTAACCCTAAATTTAAGGGTAATTTACTAAAAGGCAAAAAGAGAAAAGGCCGATTTTCTAAAAATCAACACTAACAATTTTGATTAAATTTCATTTCCAAACATTTATAAATATTCCAAACAAAATGGCTTTTCTCAATATTTCTGCAAAATGATTAAGGGCTCCGGACTGATGCATAAATTATATATTTTTTATAATATCTCCTAAACTATTTGAGATATGAAATTACTTATCGTTACAAATATGTAGGTCTCTTTATAATACAAATATTTTACAAGAAGCATATTTTTATAAAACCAATAACTTTCAAGATATATGCAAATAAATATTTTTTTAAATTTTCGAAAACTAAAGGGAAAGTATTGCGACCGCAAAAGAAAATCTAACCTGAAATGTTGATGGATGTCAACGTCTCAAGACCCCCAAATGTTAAAAAGTGGTCTTTGCAATGATGTCTGTCTGTGTGTATGTTTAAACTTAGAATTAAAAGTATTATTATTATTAGCACCGCGTCTTACTACCCGTTCGGGTTATAAGCACTTATACGCTAATGTGTAATGGTAGGGTGATTGTGAGATGAAATGGAGGACCTACAGTTTAACGTGGAATCCGAACCACGGTGGAGTCCTAGGTTCCCCATATTCATAAGTTGTGATTAATACACGTCTCGTCAGAGATGAAGGAAGGGTTTGGCAATCAGATAAATCTGTGCAGGGACCGAGGATTGAACCCCGGGCCCCCAGCACAGAAGTCCAACACCTTACCCTTAGACCACCAGGTCACCCAACTAAAATTAGTTTAAGAAAGGGCAAAAAGAGAAAAAAAATAGATTTTCTCAAAATCGACCAACGATTTTGACTAAAATTCGTATCTAGATGTTGATTAAGATTATAAATAAACTGGATAGTTTTATTTTCCCATGAAAATGAATTTTAGGGTATTTTGCAGAATTAGAAACTTCCGTATGTCCGCAACTATTTGAGATACTAAATAACTTATCATTGCAAAATTGTAGTACCATTAAAAATTTAAAAAACTTTTATATGAACTATATTTTTATAAATCCAACAGTTTCTGAGATATTGGCAAATATATTAATACAATTTTGTCAGCTTTAGTTGTAAAGAGATACTACTTGTTTTAACGCAATAATTCTCCGATGCCATAGAGTAATGATCTATCTCCATTTTAGACTCAATAGTCAATATTTACATTTTTTATTGGTCAAAATTTATAAATGAGGAATTTAATAGCAATACGATGACATGAAGATATGCAACACTTAATAAACTGTCGAAAATTTTATCCGGAAGTCGAAATTTTAATACGAAGTGTTGACACATATGGACCCAATATTGATCTCTTTTTTTTTATCGGTCCAAACATACAAATGAGGACATTAATTCTTTAAAAACAAAATTTTAAAATTTTAAACCGGGACTAAAAAAAAGTTTTGCATAAGTAAAGTACAATTTATGCTTGGGTTTGCTAGTGTATATTATTTCGTTCCAAATATATTTACGAGTTTTGAGTAAATATCTCTATTTTCAAACAATAGAGCGAGAAAGTCCGTGCGGAGTTCCGTACCATTTATTTATTATTTTATTATATTTATATTTCCTCTTATGTTTGTATTTTTTCCAAGAAACCATCACTAATTTAAACTAATTATTTTGTGGTTTAAAGTTCCCACACATAAATAAATACTGTACTGTCAGTTTTTATATAGGCCATACATAGCTTTTCGCATTTACAGGCTAACAGACTATACGTTACCCGCTTCAATGGTCGAATGTATTAAAGAGTCACACTGGTATTAGACTAGACTACTGAAAACAGGAAGATTGGGGTTCGAATACCAATCGGGTCTACTGAGGGTGATTTATCCTAAATGGTTTCCCACTCTCCTTCCACGCAAATGCGGGTATATTACCTCTAAAATGCTTCCTTCCTCATCCCTACCCTATTAGAGTAATTATCATATATGTGTACAACCTGAACGGGTAGTAAGACGCAGTGATAAAAGAATGTACTTTGTGTTTTTTCTTACATGGTTTTGCGCTGATACAAATGACATTCCCTCTAAATTATGTGTTACTAATCCCTACCCCAATGGTGCAATTAATGCTGATAGCTCGGAGGTGTTGTGAGGAGGTAAAAAATGTATTTAAATTTTAATTATTTAAAAATTATAAATATTCTACTTAAAATGAATCCTGAAAAGAAATTATCTTGTTTATTAAATTTATTTCTTATCAGTATTCAACAATATTATCTTGTAGTAGCTTTCTTTGTTTTAAGATACATACATATCATTTAGGAGAAGGAAAAGAGATTAAATAGATTCGTTTATGTGGATTGTAAAAAAAAAGTTTATTAATTTAATCCTGTAAATTTGTTTTGTGGAATAGTTTTAGCTGACCAACATAAAAAACAAACATGAATTCCTCATCAACGCAATTAGATTAGAAAATCCGCTAAGCTGGTTTGTTTGATTTTTTTATTGTAGAAAATAAATTATTATTATTATTATTATTATTAGCACCGCGTCTTACTACCCGTTCGGGTTATACGCACTTACGCTAATGTGTAATGGTAGGGTGATTGTGAGATGAAATGGAGGACCTACAGTTTAACGTGGAATCCGAACCACGGTGGAGACCTGGCATTCCCCACATTCACAAGATGTCTTGTCAGAGGTGAAGGAAGGGTTTGGTAATCAGATAAATCT
>CABEEJ010001216.1:151603-163597 GCA_901482245.1 Timema douglasi
CAGCCAACCGAGATTCGAACCTCGATCTCCCCGTCCTCATCAGTCGAGCTCAACACGACTAGCGCGTTAGCCAACTACGCCATCGAGGCGAGTCTGAGTGATAACGGATACAGTTTAGATTTAAGTATGCTTTCCCCGACAACACTCCACTCCACGACACGACACGACACGACACTTAAGGCCGATTCACACACAACGCTAAGCTAAGCTAAGATTTGCTCTGCTAACTTTTTATAAAAATAGCAGACCATGTATTTAAATGTGTTGGTTCACACAGAAAGCTAAGCTAAGCTATGCCGTGCTATATTTTTTCCTATTGCCGGCCAGGTAATTTTCCTATTGCCGGCCAGGTAATTTTCCCATCTCCCATCTTGAGCCGTCTTACGTTGCGCATGCGCATAACGCACAGAACAGACGCAGTGCTGGATTGGTGAAAAGAACTAAAGAAATGTTGGAAGTTTTTTTTGTTTTCAGTTGGTTTCACGTGTTTTTAAGTAATATTCAATTTAGGTTTTATATTTAATAAATGTGTTTATATTAAAATGGAAGCGTTAATTGAACAAGTCAAACCTCAACCTCCTAAATTTTCTTCATCTTCCTAAACTACTGGTTACACCATCATCTTTTATTCTTCAGTAATATCATCTTAGCTTAAACAAGACATTTTGTAGAACGCCATCATAACTAAACTTCACTGGAGCAGACCAGAAAGAAACAACACTGAATTCTGGAGGAAAAGAGGGACCATGGCTTGGCTTGGCAATTGAGTGTGAAACCAAACTGACAAAGTCTTAGCACAGGAAATCATAGCACAGTACAGCATAGCACAGCGCAGCTTAGATTAGCATTCTGTATGTATCGGCCTTTATTAGAACCTCCATATCCCCGTTACCGTTAAGTCAGACTATACGAGCTTTAAAATTAATTCACATCTATACAGTAAAAAAACTTTAACTGAAGCCAATCAAAACAAATTGTACAGAATCTAAAATAAATATTATTGAAATTCGTTCAATATTTCAACGTAATATTAACCTGTTGAGCTGAATTAAATTTGGACTCGTTCCCTACATTTAAAATTAACAATACACGAACAAAAGACTTAATGTATTTGAAGAATATCTATGGCATTCTCTCGTCCTTGTTCCTTCTGTTCGTCTCCGAAGTCATTAAAACTTAGCGGAAGTTATCCGTATGACCGGGATTAAAACAATATCCTTCTCTTTCAAATCGATTCAATATTTTTTTATTAAATATCTTTCCCAGACTTTGACGAACCAGCTCCAGTCCAATTTTCATTGGAAGGGTCTTTAAAAATACAAACATATCTTTATGCGGTCGACACCAGTTTTTCTGGTTTTAAATAGACTAAACTGACTTAAGATGATGGGTAGATCGGGATTCGAATTCTGGTCAAGTGTACTGGGGATGGTTTTCCTGAATTGTTTTCTAATCTCTTTTTTCACGCAAATGCAGCTACACTTTTTCTAAATTCAGCTTACCTCATCCCTTAAACATTAGCATAATTAATATATAGGCGTATTTAACCTGAACGTGTGCTAACATATTGTGAAAAATGGCACCTGGACACGGGAATCGATCCCAGGACCTTTGGCTTAGTACGCCAATGTGTAGCCGGCGATTTCCGCACGTCCATCATAGACTTTGCCTTAAACTATGCGTGAAGAGTGAAGAATGACCCTGGCCATGGGACGAATCCTGGATAGCTCAGTGGTAAGAGCATTGGCGTACTAAGCCAAAGGTTCCGGGTTATATTCCCGTGTCCAGGTGTCATTTTTCAATTTTCAGAATATTATATCTAGATGGAGCAATCCTCACTTAAATACATAAATAATAGCTTTGGCTATTTGAATTATGAATGTGTGCTAAAAAGAACATTGATGACATTTTACTAAAATTATTAATCTTGTTTTATCTATCTGAAGTGACATATTCGTATCACATGACCTGACGTATGAATATGTGACTTTTCCTGCAATCAGGTAAGTCCTTCCTATGGAGATGGTAATTCATTATTTTGACCACTGTTTGGTGAGTAAGAAAATATCTAGTTTAAGTCCTTCAATTTAGCTTATAAGATTGGGACAACCTGTGATCGGAGCTTGAGTTTTATTATTTTATGAAAGTCCTACAAATTATTAATCGTTTTCTGACATGTTGATAGTTACGTGACTCAGGAAAATACGAGTAAATATCTACGTAAGATAAAATTGGCTTATAATATATAATTGGATGAAGGGGGAAAAATTCTTAACTATTAAAAAACAATTTTATGTAATATTATAATAAAAATAATAATACGCTATAAAAAATTGTTTTAAAATGACTAAATGTAATTATAAATTGGAAAGGAATGGACACGAATGACCACCACGTGGACTGACTAATAGAGTAAGCCTTGGTTGAGGTGAACCGGTTAATTTGGTGGTTCGGATAATCTGCACTCTATTTGCATATTCAAATTATATGTAACCAAACATTTCGAAGCTTGGGACTGCCTGTTCAGGTTATACGTATTACTCTAATGAGGTAATGATGAGAAAGGAAGCATTTTAGAAGTAATCTACCAACATTTGCATGGAAGGAGTGTGGGAAACCATCGAGGGAAAACAACCCTCTGCATGGACCCAACCGGGTATCGAACCCCGATCTCCCCCATCGTCAGCAGGCCAGTCTAACGCGAGAGTGACTCCTTTTAGACCATTCGGCCCCTGAATCGGGCCCCGAGGAAAAGAATCGACGAACATGAAACAAGGGGAATGTGACATGAGCTAAGGGAGCGCCCTGGCAGGTAGGCAAGCACTTTGGCACCTGGCTGTATTCCCGTGGTGTCCGGAGATGTTAGTTATCACTCCACTCCTCTCCTCCCAAAGGACCATTTCACCCCGCTACCCCACCACCGCCACCACCAACAGATCCTATTCACCCCTTGATTGCAATCTGATAGAAACTGAGAGGAAAAGTGTGCCAAGCCACCAAGTAAATAAAAATATATGGTTTTTTTAGCACCGCGTCTTACTACCCGTTCGGGCTATACGCTTGTATACTAGCTAATGGTTTTAGGAATAAGGAAGGTTTTATCATAGAAGGAGTACCCGCATTTGCGTTGAGGGACAGTTGAAAACCATTTTGAAATAAACCCCCTCAATATACACTACCGATATTTGAACCCCAATCCTCCCCCGTCATCGGCAGTCTAGTCTATTGCGAGAGTAGCGCGTTAGACCATGTGTCCACCGAAGAGAGTAAACAAATGTCCAAGGACCAAGAAACTTTTACACGGGCGTAACTTATAAACAGTTTGGACGTAATCAGTGGCGTGGAGCGTAGTGTTGCCACGATGAGCAGAGCTTGTCAAACTGTACCTGTGAACCGTTCTCGTCACTCATTAGAACGCTCAACGGCCAGATATTAGGGTAAGCGCGGTCCTAGGTGAGGTAGGGCTATATTGAAAATATCCTGTGTATGATCGGTCGAATGGCGGAGAGCATTAAACAGGGACAACTTTACATGCTATGCATGTCCTGTCAACACTCCGCGACACGCCAATGTACATTTTACAGTGGAACTTTCTAAACAAACATTTTGGATAGGTTCACAACTAAGAAACTAACTTAAGCTAAGACTTTACACCTAATATTATACACTTAGAAAAAATTATATATATATAAAAGATAGGTTTACTAATTGGATAAAAGAACGAGCCTTATACTTGTAGTAAATATCTCAGTCCGTGCCACCCAAGAGTCAAACCAGGATGCTTTAGGGTTGTGGTCAGTTTTTTAAACCTCTCGGATACAAGGACAGGCATTTGTTTGTATTTAAAAAAAATAATATGAAAACAAAAAATAAATGGGCGATAACTTTGATTATTAAACACCTTTAGTCTTCATAAGATGATTAACCCTAAACAACTCGTACATCAATCGCTTTTACACCATAATAAAATTAAACTCAAGTGATATTTTAAAAAAAAAAGTATTTCATAAAATTATCATTTGAAACACAACGCAAAAAAAAAGAATATAATCGAGACATAGATAATGTATGTGTATTAAACACAAAGACCGAGTGGAACGAGGCGCTGTTTTAAATCAACCATTTTGTCACACGATTACTAACAAATTTGTGGACCAAGTTTAACAAAATTTGGCAAAGATTAACCTACCCCGAACGACGTATGTTTATAATTTTGAGGCCTGACCATCTATTTTAGGAAGGCGGCCGCTCAGAAATTGTTTTTGCTAAACAGTTAATCCCAAATTATTTGAATTTAAAATTTTAAAACATTGATCTAGCACTTCAGGATTTAATATATTTTTTATTTTGACATATATTGCGAGACCGTCGTCTTATGGCCCATGGATAACGAGCTCTATGTTCTATAAATATAACACACTATTAAATATCGTATTCGTTGGTTTCCTGTCTAATTTGATCACCAAGGGAAAATATCAACTTCAAATCCAAGGATAGATCTTAAAATTGTAGTAACGATAGTAACATGACATCATTCTTAACATGTCGGGGATAGCAAGGTTTATGTACACATAACTACTAGTATTACTGTATATAGATATTATTTAACACTGCCGTTCTTAAGGTGGGATGTAAGGGACGCGATAAAAAGCCAGTATTTTTGCAGTTTTTATAGCAAAACATTTTTTTGGGTCAAAATAAATAGAATATTGTTCTGGTATAACCAGTGTTTAGTTCCCTTCACATGGTGATATCAACAGTTCAAGTGTTCTTGAATTTTATGACAACTTTTTATCTTAATTTAAAAAGTTTGTGAGATAATACAGCTGTGCTTATAACATATATCCAGGAACTGTTTATATCAACATGTGAAGAAAGTTAAAGTCTTATGTTTGTACTGGAGAAATATTTGATTTATTTTGGACAAAAAGAAATGTTTTTGCCATAAAAACAACCAAATTACTGGCCTTTTCTCGCGTCCCCTTTCATCCCACCCTGAAGAGACCATTTAACTAACATCCGATTAATTGGAATATTAAATACGCTATCACGTTCGAAACATAAATCGCATCGAAGTGGAGTTTTTTTGTATTTTTTTACTCAACAACAGCTATATTGGTATCAGATAAATGGTATTTCCATTTTAGAATAATTATTTTCCAATTATTATATTTTTAATATAGTAAAATATTTTCACTTGCCTCGATTTAATTGTTATTTAATGAAGAATCTATCAAACCCGCATCAAGATATTATTTTTTTACTTGCCTTAATAATTAAGCGTTATCCATCTGATACTTGAAACAAGGCACTGTGCAAAAAAAAAGTTTAATAAACAAAAATAAATTATCAAGATAACTATTTATAGTCACATTTTGCGTACAAAAATCTTTAATCACAAAATTTCGCAAACAAGGATTTAAAGGCAATTAAAGCATCCAAATGATAAACACGTATGCCTGATTGTCTGTAAAAAAAATAGAGATGACTTGAATTGACATTAAAACTCCAATATACTGCTCTCTTCTTGTTTAGCTTAATTTTTTTTTCTTTGACCTAACCGGTACCTTATGTGCACTTTCTGAACAGACTGATTATATTATCACACGAGAATTTCTATGAGCTAGAGCGAAATTACCTACCAATTTTTGTCTGGTAAAGTATTTTCACAAACCTTACAGGGTTCTTTAACATGTCACAATGGTCATGAGACCGATGGCTTTACTTCCCCCCGAAGGAAGTTATGCTACGGGTTGTCATCGTTCAAAAAGAATACCGTCGACCCCAGAGAGGTTTGAACACATGAACATAGAGTCCTGAGGCGAGCAACTTAGCACAGTCTTGTTTAGCTAAGAGTTGTTTTTGTAATTATATTGTTTGATAGTTATTACCCTGTTACAAGGTCGATCGATGTATTGCTGTATTGGTGACCTGGTGGTCTAGGGGTAAGGTGTCAGACTTCTGTGCTGGCAGCCGGGGTTCAATCCTCGGTCCCGGCACAGATTTATCTGATTACCAAACCCTTCCTTCACCTCTGACAAGACATCTTGTGAATGTGAGGAATGCCAGGCCTCCACCGTGGTTTGGATTCCACGTTAAACTCTAGGTCCTCCATTACATCTCACAATCACCCTACCATTACACATTAGCGTAAGTGCGTATAACCCGAACGGGTAGTAAGACGCGGTGCTAATAATAATAATATTGCTGTATTCATTTTGAACTAAAGAGTATAAGCTTAATGCTTTTTTTAATGTGTGTGTTTGATGTAAAATAATAATTATGATTGAAAGAGTGAAGAATAACCACGCAAACTGAATTATTCCTAGATTAATGACGTCCCAGGTTCAATTCCCGTCTCTAGATGTGATTTTTAACCATATTTAATTTAATCGAATAAATTGAAAAAATTACAAGTTGACATGGGAATTGATCCCCGGGACCTTTGACTTAGCGCGTCAATACTTTGCCACTGAGCTAACCTTTGGACCATCCCGTAATAGGGCTAATAATTAATTCATATATTAAGGCAGAGTCTATGATGGACGTGTGGATATCATCGGCTACTAGGAGCTTATATATGATATCACATCAACCGACGACCCGATTGCTGTTATCCTGGAGTAGTTTTAAGACTTCGTACAAAAAAACTACTAAGCTCTCGTGTGTACTCAATTTACTATGAAAGGTAGCAAGCTTACCTTGTTTAGTTCTATTATGGTTTAGCTTTAAATACAGTAGTGGTGCAGTTCCGGCACAGATTTATCTGACTATCAAACCCTTCCTTCACCTCTGACAAGACTTGTATTAATCACAACTTGTGAATGTGGAGAATGCCAGGGCTCCACTGTGGTTCGGATCCCACGTTAAACTGTAGGTCCTCCATTTCATCTCACAATCACCCTACCTCCTATTATTATTATTATTATTATTATCAGCACCACGTCTTACTACCCGTTCGGGTTGTACACTCTCACGCTAATGTGTAATGGTAGGGTGATTGTGAGCTGAAATGGAGGACCTACAGTTTAATGTGGAATCCGAACCACGGTGGAGGCCTGACACTCCACACGTTCACAAGGTGTGATTAATACACGTCTTGTCAGAGATGAAGGAAGGGTTTGGCAATCGGATGAATCTGTGCCGGTACCGAGGATTGAACCCCGGACACCCAGCACAGAAGTTTGAAATCTTACCACTAGACCACCAGGTCCCTCCCTATGCCCTATTACCTATCCCTATTTATCCCTATTACACACAAGCGTAAGTGCATATGCCCCGAATGGGTAATAAGACGCGATGTTAATTATAATAACATAGGGTAATTAGTAAGGGCTGCTTTTACCCTTCAGGTTTAATGGAGTGTTCACTAACTAAAGCTTACTAGTCATTATTAACACAAATATATCTTATTTGAAATGTAGTTTTTATTACATAAATTGTTATTAATGTAAATAATTAAGTATTGCGTTTTAATATAAAAGTTTGAACATACTGTGAATATTATACCCACCTTCGTGAAATCCACTAGTCCTGTATTCTCATTTAGCAAGCTACTTTCCATAGTTTAATACGGTATTAAATCTAGGCACAACTTTATAAAATCTGTCTAAACTGAGGCATTAAAGAGGATTTCTTTTTTAATTTTTTTGGAATTATGTTGAATATAAAAGAAGATTATTCTCTACTAGAAGATCACAATATTTTTAAGCTTAGGATTTGACAACAAAAAACGGTAGCTCGCAAAAGATATTACATAGATTCAACAAAGTATATAATAGCTTATGTTTTTATTTAGTACACCCTATTTTTTATATTATAAGTAAAATAACTCGATTAAAGTGTTTTGTTTGTGTCTATATATGCGAAAATTTCATTTTTCATTTTCTAAATTAAGGAAAATCTATTAATGTAACAAGGCCTAATTATGTTATATCTTCTAAATTTAAAAATGATATCTGGACACGGGAATCAAACCTGGAACCTTTGGCTTAGTAGACAAATGGTTTGACCACTTAGCTATCAAGGAGTCGTCCCATGCCCACGGTCATTCTTCACTCATATTTCAAGGCAGAATCTGTGATAGACGTGTGGAAATCATCAGCTCATACGAGTGACCAACTATTAAGAAATGCCAGGCCTCCACCGTGGTTCGGATTCCACGTTAAACGGTAGGTCCTTCATTTCATCTCACAATCACCCTAGCATTACACATTAGCGTAAGTGCGTATAACCCGAACGGGTAGTAAGACGCGGTGCTAATAATAATAATAATAATTATTATTATTATTATTATTATTATTATTATTAAGAATACGAGCTATCAGATAATGCAGCTAACTTCGACTCGAGAGTGCTTCATGCTGTCAATTGTACAATGACAACTGTACGAATGCGCATATCACAATGAAATTAATAGCTCAGTGGCTAAATAATTTGCATATTAAGCCATCGGCCCCGGGTTCAATGCCCGTGTCCAGGTGTCATTTTTCAATTTAGATGCAGCTATAACTCTAATTAGCAATTATAATAGCTTGACTATTTAATCCATCTTAAATAATTAGTTGCAATGGCTCATTGCGTTACTTTGACAATAGGTCCTAACTTTTGCGTCAGCCTTTAAACTATTTATTAGGTCTACTCTTATAATATTAGTTGGGAGTATTTATTAAAATTAATGGGTTCTTTTAATATTCTTAGCTAGTGTTAGATTATTTATTTACGTATCTGAACTCCAATTCTTACATAGATTCCGTTTTATCGCTTTTTTATATTTAATCTGATAAGCTAAACTGTATCATTTTTTTAAAGAACTATTTGTATTTCCTATGAGGTAGGTAGATTTCAAAACGTGATACATTTAACAATTCTATGTTCGGATATTCTTTCTATCGGTCATTTCCCCCTGCCACTCCGACCACACCCTCCCCAACTTTTTTCAACCCTCCGCCTCTGATGCGCGTCAAAGGAGCGCACGCTTAATCAGACTGATCATAATTCATTCAGAGTGATAATCCCCGTCACCCCTTCCCTAATCGCCCTTTTTACCACCTACCCCAACAGTCTGATAGGTCCTATCCCCATCCCCACCCAGGGCTGGCGCAAGGGTTTAATGTGGCCCAGGTAAGACTTAAAATGTCCACCCCAGTTGTCTTCTGTATAATATAAATGAATCGTAACCCATGCCTGATGCAAAATAATAATAATAGGGTGCCAAAATAAGAAAAATTTGTATATAATACAAAAATTAAATTATCATTATTATTATTATCATTATTATTATTATTATTATTATTATTATTATTATTAGCACCGCGTCTTACTACCCGTTCGGGTTATACGCACTTACGCTAATGTGTAATGGTAGGGTGATTGTGAGATCAAATGGAGGACCTACAGTTTAACGTGGAATCCGAACCACGGTGGAGGCCTGGCATTCCCCACATTCACAAGATGTATTGTAAGAGGTGAAGGAAGGGTTTGGTAATCAGATAAATCTGTGCCGGGACCGAGGATTGAACCCCGGCCGCCAGCACAGAAGTCTGACACCTTACCCCTAGACCGCCAGGTCACCAAAAAAAAAATTGATTTCCCCCTCTGCCCCTCTCCTCTTAGTCAATGTGTGTAAACATATTATACCTTCTTCCCTTACCATATTCTTAATATTTACAGAATCTTTTAATTAAATATGACCCGCTTTGGTTGCCGCATAGTCTAAGGCGCTACTCTCGCAATAGACAAGACAGGGTGATAAGTGAGGTAGTCCTAAGAAGAGTGGGTGAGAAGAGAACCATTTTGTATGTGATTCTTCGGCGCAAAGCAAACTGGATCGGACACATCCTTGGGAGGAACTGTCTTCTGCACGACATCATGGAAGGAAATATTGATGGAAAGAGGAGCTTAGGAAGGAGGAGGATTTAAATATTGGACTGACTTGAAGGAAAGAAGAAAATTCTGGAAACGGAAGGAGGAGGTATAGGTCAGGGAAAATTGGTGGTCTAAGTTCATTGACAAAAGGAGTGGGCTTGTAATAATAATAATAACAATAAGTAATTAATAGGTTTAAGAAATTTTTCAATATACCCTCCCCTCCAACCAACTATATCAATATAATACTTTTAATTAAGTAATAAAATTAATTATTTTCCAAAAGAAAATTAATCTCTAGTACATTGAAAGACCATGGTTTAAAAATAAGAAGGCATATACAGTTAAATTAGACTATATCAATTTGTCTTTAGAAAATCACCAATTTCGGGATGGATATTCGGTTATATTTTGTGATGTATAACTTTTAACTTATTAATAAGTTTAATTTACAACACACTTTCATTGCTAATTATATAATATTTTTATCGCTGTCACTCCTGTAACTAGTTTTTCTTTAAAGCATTAAATAAACAAACATATCTAATTCGAGACACTTCTTAATTTGTGCTTGCTTAGTTCTTTTGTTGATCTATATACTATGAACAATGGACGGTATAACACCACACACTAATGAGTAATGACTAAAGAATAGACCAGATTTCCAGGTGTGCGGGGTAAAAAGAATAGGCCCGAGAAACAAACTTTAGAATGAATACTTTGTGCAGGTACGCATAGTGAGGCAGGAGGTAGCTACGGTGGCGCCCTGCCGGGACAAGAGGGCACTAAAAGAGGAATAATTAATGTAAACTCGTGTGCTATCGGAGGGTTTTCTGCGGTATCAGTGTAGGAAGCTGACAAGCGCCGTACCAATGGAAAGATTGTCTGCGAGCCTGTGGTCTGACGTCACTCAGTTCACGTAACAGCTAACTATAACTAACAAAAATCCATCTACACTAATATTATAAAGAGGAAAGATTTGATATTTTTTTGTTTTTTTGTTTGTAATGGATAAACTTAAAAACTACTGGACCGATTTTAAAAATCCTTTCACCAATATAAAGCTACATTATCAGCGAGTAACATAGGCTATATTTTATTTTGAAAAATTTAATTTATTCCTCATAAAAAGGTCGATATTCACTCATATTTTATGGTAGAGTCAATGATGATTCTTCAATATATGTGTTGAAAATAATAATGCGGGGGGGAGGAGGGGGGCAAGGGGGAAGGGTCTAGTATATAATAAGTAAACTTTATCGTGATTTTCTTACGAGTGAGCATTTAGAGCACCTTTTATAAAATATAAACAAAATTTTACGTTCAACATTGATAGCATTTATATTATTAGTGTTATTTTATAGGTATTATATAATCTGTATCATCAGCACAGACAGCTGCAAATAGCATGACTTGACGTATGAATATGTGAATGTAGTATTGGTAACTTTTCTGCCTCTCGGGTATGTTCATTTCTAAGAAAGTGCAGCTTTTAATATCATAGGACACGTTTTAAAGCTTTAAAATTTAAAAAACGAACATCCAAAAGCTATAACAATAAATAGAACAAATAAAGTATAGTTAATATATTAAAATTAGCATACATAAACTTTATATCGGTGGTCAAGTGAGATAAGGCATCAGCTTAGTCTCGTCTGGTTAACCGGGAATAAAGTCACGGTTCGAATCCAGGTTGGTTGTGCTGAGGGCATTTTTTTTTTCCTGAGAGGTTTTTCACTTCACCCTCCACGCAAATGCTTCCAAGAAGATAGACCTTCCTCACCATTAGCTCGGGGTGCACCCACACGATTGTTATAGAAGCTTTTAAATCAAATTAAATAAGTTTACTGTAGAATTAAATTATAAAGTCTAGAGCTGCGACCTGCTTTGGTGGCCGCATGATCAAAGGCGCTTATCTCGCAATAGAATAAACTGTCTAAGACTGGGAGATCGGGGTTCGATCGTGGTTAGGTGTACTGAGGGTGATTTTTCCTTGATGGTTTTCCCCCTCTCCTATGAAAATGCGGGTACACTTCCTATAAATTCAACCACCCTAATCCCTAACATATTAGTGTTATTAGTACATAGGCGTATGACCCGAACGAGTAGTAAGACGTGGTGCTAAAT
>CABEEJ010001217.1:13048-40114 GCA_901482245.1 Timema douglasi
GGGGGGACACACACAAACACATATATATACGTTTTTTTTTCAATATTATTATGCGAAAACATGCCTCTGTTGAATAAAAATGTTATTGTTTGAAAATAATAGAGTATTATTCCTTACCTGAATAAACATTTATACAATTCAATTTTACAGGTAATACTGTACAAATACGAATACAATCTTTAATATATTTAAATATGTAGCTATCATCCATGTTGTTCACATTCTTCCAAGACTACACTTATATTTAAAGCTAGCTATTAACTTGTATATTGGTTTCAGAAACCGTATTATATTGAAAATTCGATGAATATAATGAATAAAGTATCTTAAAACGTGATTACATTTGTTTGAATGGCCTACTTTGTATAGAAGTCTTACTTTTAAATGATAATTTAGGGTTATAGGCGTGTAAAAAGCACGATATCTACTAAACCCTGATTTTAGTAGGAACACCAATCTGTAATGCTTTATTTCGTACCAGAATAGCTCATATATTAGTATTTTGGTATGATACACGGCTATTTAGAACGGAAGTAGAAATTCCCTTCTAGAAGGTCTTTTATCCTACTTAAACTTTACTATAGGGTAGGATTCTGGTACGAGATAAAGCCTTCCATACGAACTTTCTCCAAAAAATCATCGTAATATTAGCCTACATCAAATTATTTAAAGAAAAAACTCACCAGTTTCGAACTTTGTTTTGCTCTTCAAAGCTTTTAAAAACACATTTATTTCATTTAACTAATCACACAATGTTGTATCACATATATTTAATCAAATTAATGGACTATGTCAAAATACCACATTGCCTTGTATGGGTGTAAGAGAGAAAGAGATACCCTAAGTTTTCTTCTCTCTTACACAATGGTATGCAGATGACAAATCGAAAATTTCAGCCACGTAATATTTCCATCCAGTTAGGCTATATTATAGAGATCAATGATAGAACCACACTACTAGCGCTCGCGGCGTTAGTGCTGCGAACTAAAATATTCAAGACGGGACGTTACACTTGGAATACAACACATTTTTTTATTGTGGAATGTTTATTAATCAATTCTTGTATCAAATTAAATCAAATGTAACTAAATCCATTATTCTATAAATAAACCACGTTATAAAATGTAAAATATAGCTAAACTCCTTTAAAATAAACTACAAATTGCTAACAAAACAGTAATGGCTAATTTTACATAGACTTGACACTTCCCTTTCTATGGACTTCGACGTCCACGCATGCGCATTCCTCTGTGACGTCAATGCAAGCCGCTCCTAGCGATAGTGTACTCGAGACCTCACTATCAGTCCACTAAGCATTCACTATGCGTTCCTGCATACCGCCCTAGATTTCAGTTCTTCAACATTTCTCAGGAAACATCCTTAAAGATGATCTCATAGGATAAAACCAGTCCGGGACTTAATCATAATTTCGGGGACGAATGTCCAGCTTTGATTGGTAATCTTCTTTGACTGTCAGATAATGCTCTTCCTAGGATGGTCCAACTATAGACTAAATGTATTTGTAAATATTTTTTGTCAATCATATAACTCTCTATATTATAAGATTTTGAAACAATCATTTTTTTAAAATGAATATGTTTGAGTAGGCCTACCTATTTATTTATTTTAAAAAAAGCTCTAGCTGTGAAGACAACATAGAAATATAATGCGCTATAGCATTTTTACTTCCAAGTGTAAGGGATAGCTTTTAAAAAAACTCGAAATATCAAAAATTCAAACTAGCCAGCATCTGATACAGAGTAAATAAATAATCTCAAATATATTCTACATATAAACACACACAAACAATATATAAATGAGAAAACAAGAATTATGTGAACATAAAATATAAAAACTTAGTAGAAATATTAGCCTAATATATGGAAATAGCAGTCGTAAACCAGTCAGGGCGTCACGTGTTTAAATTGTCACACAGAAACGATGCAATCCGAACCTAAACATCCCCTATTCTATAAAACCAATTTGCCGCTGATGCTGAGATCTCCACTCTATCTTTTATTATGCTTCAACTATATATGCCATTATTTACATAAAAGGGTGATTTAAGATCGGAAATGAGTGCACACTTGAAAAAGATATCAATGGATAGGCTTCGAGCTATCAACATATTTCCTTATAAAATTCGAGTTAAATGCAATTTTTTTACCATTGATTAAAATAGAAATTTTATTGTTACTCATGGTGGGTTCGAATTATGCTTTTAAGGTGGGCAGAAAAGGTGAGTCAGGGTAATTTTTTTTTATAGTTTTTGTAACAAAAACATTATTTATTTTGCCAAAATAAATACAATTTTACTTCAGTAGATATGATTAGTTTATTTTTACTTTCTCACGACACCTCAGAGGAAAAGTATTGTGATCATCAAAAAAATGAACCCCAATATTTTGATAATTGTCGACGTTTCATGACCCCCTGAAACAAAAAAAAAGTAATTTTCGTAATGCCGTCTGTTTTTCGGTTTAAGACTTTGTATATAGGGTTTTCATAAGATCCCTCTGAGGGTTTTTTTGGAACTAGATATTCAACCCTAAATTTAAGGGGAGCTTACTGGAGGGCGAAAAGAGTAAAAAATCTATTTTCCAGAAGATCACTCTAACGATTTTGATTACATTTTATATATATACACTGTTTATCAATATAAACATGAAGGCAATTATTATTTCCTTAGCTTGAGAAAAAAATTCCAATTTTCATAATTTCTCCGCAACTATTTGAAATACGAAATAGTTGATCATTGTAGTGACAGATATTCAAGAACTATTAATATTAGAATACTATGAGTAGAAATTTAAACTAAATATATCTACTGAAGAAATATTTTTTATTTAATTTTACAAAAAAATATGTTAAAATACTGACCTTAACTCACGTTTTTCATCTCACCTAAAAGGTGCCACGAATTTTAAATGGACCCTTACTATTTTATTTGTTTCCGTCTTGTAGCATCGTCTTGGAACAAGATCTTGAACTTCTTTCTGACTTGTTTGTTAACTAGGCCCCCCCCCCCTCTACCCTTCCCCGCCAACCACATATTACCAACTTAACAGTAGTGTAGTTACGGGTCGGGATTTTGGGTTGTTTTAACTCCCTTTTTATATTTTGTACAGCTATATATTTGTAATTATTTGTAATTGTGTGAAAGGTATAGACACAAAAATGTTTTAAGCTTTCTTTTTGTATTGGCGCAATTTTTTATTCCAAATAAATACGTAATTAAACTAGATTAAGTTGTATTCCCCTGTCATTAATTCTTAATGTGGTTTTTTTCAGGGTTCGTATCTTCTATTGTGGAAACACAAATAAAAACAAAAATAAATGGTGTTTGATAACTTATTTTTTAATAGATATGATGGAGGGAGGCTATGAAATATTAGCCAAGGGCCTGAAGATGAAAGAGGCTGACGTTGATCGATAACAACCAATAAATATTTATTTGATAAAAAAACTTTGTAACAAAACATATATATATATATATATCTCACATGAAAAATCCTCCACACCTCAGATGAAACCTTATCTCAGTCAGTAGTGTGTTTGTCTTCTGAGCTAAGGGTCCTTGGCTCGATTGCTGGCATGGTTGGTGGAATTTGGGTCTCCACTTTCACAGCGACGAATTGACGGCTGGGGACTAGATGTTGTGTCTATTCTAGATTTAACTATTTTTATAGGTGACCTGGTGGTCTAGGGGTAAGGTGTTGGACTTCTGTGCTGGAGTCCGGGGTTCAATCCTTGGTCCCGGCACAGATTTATTTGATTACCAAACCCTTCCTTCACCTCTGACAAGACATCTTGTTAATGTGGGGAATGCCAGGCCTCCACCGTGGTTCGGATTCCACGTTAAGCTGTAGGTCCTCCATTTCATCTCACAATCACCCTACCATTACACATTAGCATAAGTGCGTATAACCCGAACGGGTAGTAAGATGCGGTGCTAATAATAATAATAATAATAATAATAATAACTATTTTAATAAACTGTGTGCTGATAAACCAGTTGGTTTAGAAAGTAAACGTTGAATACCTCAAATAAATGAAATACAAATCCAGACCGTCAGAATATATTATATCGACGCCACTGAAACCTGAAAATATTCTTTCATTAGGGCGAGTTTCTCGACCATGCGTTGAACTCGCTCGGGATAAAATCGCATTCATCCGACTTATATTTTGTTGTCCTACTAGATTTACTTTCATGCTTTCATACGTCAAGTCGTGTAATTTGCAGCTGTCACTTTTGATTTATTTTAATATCTTAAAACCCACTTCGGTGGCCGTATTTTCCAAAGCGTCACTCTCGCAAAAGACTAGGTCGCCGATGACGGGGAGATTGGTGTTCGATCCTGGACGGGTTTTCTGAGGATGTTTTTCCTGAATGGTTTCCTTACACTCTCTCTCTCTCTCTCTTTCCACGCAAATACGGATACATTTCCTCTAAATTCTACCTTACACATTCCTAGCCCATTAGCTTAATTAGTATATAGGCTTATAATACAAACGGGTTAGTAAGACACGAGGCTATAAAATATATATATTACGGTCACGCGGGAAGGTGCACGAACTATCTCCCAGAAGACCCTTCCGTATTATCCTTTTTAAAGTCCCATCTACAGACTCCGTATCTGTAAGGTGCTTAGTACTCCGTAAGAGATCGATCCACTCCACACTAATAGATTGCACTATCTACAGAGATCAAATCCTTAATTCCTTGGTCCTTATAGCTCCATAGAAGTTGACTCAACTTTAACTTTCTAAGGACTAGTCAATACGGACTGCTAAGGACTACCAATCACACCAAAGGAAGCGTGCGCGCGCATCTAAATGAAAGCACCAATGGGAGCCAAAGGATCCGTTGTTATGGAAACAAATACAAAATTATAAGATAATTTTACTGACTGAGCTATTTCAGAAATATCCTGAACGTTTTATAAAAGTATATTGAGTAGTTACTTACGTTATAATATTATTCTGCTAGGATATAGTCTGCTTCACAGATGACGTCTGCTTGCGCCTAGCTCTAGAAAATTTCCTTTCGAGGCTTTTTATTGGACGTTGTTTTCAACTTTCTCATTGGATGGTACCTACGGACTGTGTAGACGTGATTTCCATTTCTAAGCACCATTAAGGACTTAAGGATTATAAGGATGTGGAGCTAAGGAGTTTGTGTCAGGCCCTTTGGAGATTGACTCCACGCTAAGAATGCTCTGTCTACAGAGTCCTTACTTATCCTTTCCACTTCGTAAAAGATCACTCAACTTTAACTTTTTAAGGGCTAGTTGATACGGGCTGGGAAAGACTAAGCTACCAATCACAGCAAAGTAAATATGTGCGCGCGCATTGAAATGAAAGCACCAATGGCAATGAAAGGATCTGTTACTATGGAAACAAATATAAAATGAAATGAAATTAAAGTTGTACGAACGGAGGAATTTCATAAATCTATCTCTGAAAATTAAAAAAAAAATTGGAAAAGTGGCATCTCAAAAACAAATTTATAAGAAATGTCAAGTTCTCAGAAATAATGGTGTCATCTTGGTAGGTTAAACTTCCTATTATTAAGACAATTTTCTTTCGAAGAGTTTAATTTCACGTAGGTTCCGACTTTCTCATTGGTTGGGAAGGTCACGTGATTAAGGATACGGACTTTGTGCACGCGATTTCCATTTCTAGGCACCATTAAGGATCTAAGGAATATACGAATTCGGAGCTTTTAGACTCTGAAGCTGGGGCTTAATCCGAGCAAGATTCAGTCCCAATTAGTTAGAACTAAATAGATTAAGTTAAACAGTAATAAATTGAAATGTAAACAATTTTGACTACAAAATAATATATTTATATTTTCTAAAAGGCTCTTTCTAGTAGAATATTACAATAATTAATCCATCAACATGAAAAATAAAGAAAAAAATATATCACAACTTCTAATCTCTCTCATTCCTTGAGTTGACCCTCACGCCTCATAGATGCACCTTGCCTCCCCTCTGCATCTCTAATCTAGACCACATCATCTCTTTCTCAACACTAATCTTGACCTTGAAACGTCCGTTCTTAGCCTCAATGGACTGAGGAACCATTAAAAAGGTCATAGAGTCCACTTTTAAAATTAATGTCTAGATAAAGCCTTGTCTATATGCTCGTCATCCGTAAGAAGACATTGACTGCATAGTAACTGATTTATCTGTTCACAAATTCGTTAATCTCGTATCTTCTAAGAAGATAACAGTAACAGATTGTTATTCCACAGAGTTCTTATTTGTAAAGGTGCGTATAGGCTACATTAGGTGAGCTGAGCCAGTAATGTAACATGTAAGGTAATGCTCGTCAGTTTGGGCGTGGAACGAGCACCCACGAGCATCCTATGAACCTTTGGTGAGACGATCATCCTCTGAACCATTGGTGAAACGAGCACTTCACGAGCATCCTGTGAACCTTTGGTGAAATGAGCACTTCACGAGCATCCTCTGAACCATTGGTGAAACGAGCACACGGCGAGCATCCTGTGAACCTTTGGTGAAATGAGCACTTCACGAGCATCCTCTGAACCATTGGTGAAACGAGCATTTCACAATCATCCTCTGAATCATGGGTGAAACGAGCAAGCGACGTAATAACGATCTCAGTTCTATTCAGTATTTACGAGAGTGCACTGTACTTCAATTTAGTTAGCTGTCTTAACTCTACTAAATGTCTGATAACGAAGAAGCCTTAATTATGTGCAGTGGTACTATGCTAATTATGGCCAATTTATTTTTTTAAAACCAACGAAAGCCTCGGCGATGGTGGCGTACCAATTGTATAAAAAAAACGGTCGGGTTCTGAACTACTCCGAGATTAAAGTTCCAGCACATTAGTGAACAGACCAAAAGAATTAAATATTTTTCGTTTGCAAACATCTTCTGCTTGTCCTACTAATGTGGCGATATCCTTCCAGGCATATTCCTTCGGAATCTTTTTATAATAGTTTTTATCCTTGGGGTCCCATAAAAAAACTATGGTTTTTATAAGATTCTATCAACTGAAATACAGAGTCCTCAGACCAGTTCTTCATGCTTGTGAGCACGCAACAAACACTTCCCAACTAGACTGACGAATCCCTTTGTGTTCGTTGGAAAAACCGACAGCCGGTGGATTACTGCGAATGGTTCGTAGCGTGCTCGTATCGCGCTCGTGTCGTGCTCGTATCGTGCTCGTATCGTGCTCGTAGCGCGCTCATGGGACCATCTCAATCACATTACAGGCTCGCTTAATATATACGGGGGTTAAGGTTCGTTCGTAGACCGTAAAATTGAGACCGACTCCATAGTAACAGCGTGTTCTGTTCCATAAAATCTCGATCCGTAAATTCCAGAATCCGCAAGAAAAGCTCCACTTCGTAGTCCGAAAGATGGCGAAAACAAACTTTTTTTATTTACTTTTTCTCAGCTTCTGCTGATTGAATTTTCATTGAAGCCGCTTTTAAAAGTTCCTAGATATATATTAGATATAACGGTCTTCTTGAAATAAAATGGCGACTATATAACAGTAGTCTACTTATTTTTTAGCCCGTTCAGAACTATATTTAATAAACCATGGGAAGCCGTAACCAGTAATAATAATAATAATATTGATATAAATTAATTGGATTAAAACAATCATATAATGGAATCATGTTCATATCTTAAAACACATCCCTTGAGAAGAAAGAGTAATTAGCTCGTTTTAAATTATGTATTTTGTTAAATATAATAACACGAATATTAAATATTAGACAAATTCAAATCAACATTATCATCACTACACAATAAATAACATTATTTTTTTAGCTGCACTTTACTATCCGTTCGGGTAATACCCAGAAATATTATTAATACATTAATTTGGTATGGAAAATAAAGGAAGAATTGTTGATGAAATGTACGCCGCATTTGCATGTATTATTATTATTATTATTATTAGCACCGCGTCTTACTACCCGTTCGGGTTATACGCACTTACGCTAATGTGTAATGGTAGGGTGATTGTGAGATGAAATGGAGGACCTACAGTTTAACGTGGAATCCGAACCACGGTGGAGACCTGGCATTCCCTCACATTCACAAGATGTCTTGTCAGAGGTTGAAGGAAGGGTTTGGTAATCAGATAAATCTGTGCCGGGACCGAGGATTGAACCCCGGCCGCCAGCATAGAAGTCTGACACCTCACCCCTAGACCGCCAGGTCACCCATTTGCATGTAGATGGAGTGGGAAATTAAGAAATGTCACCCTCATTATACTCGGTCAGTACTGGAACCTCAACCTTCCTGTAACCGACAAACCAGAATAGATTGACCTACCATTTATACCGCGTGTCCACTGGTCCGGGTAGGATAATAAAACAGTTTTTTTTACATACATTTCTGTTTACAGCTTGTGGCCTGGGTGAGTTAAAAAAAAAAATTCAAACCACATATTTTTCACTATCGATTTGTCGTAGCTTCATATACCTTATATTCGAGCTTAAGACTAGGACAGGTACAACATCAAGTCCCCAGCCGTTAAATTATCATTGTGAAGGGAGAAACCCATATTTTCATGAGTGATAAATTTTCGACCATGTCGGGAATCGAATCCGGAACCCTTAGCTCAGTAAGCAGACACGCTACCGACTGAGATAAGTAGTTCAAAAGAATAGCAATGCAGTGATTGCAATTATATTTTTATTTGCATCAGGGGTAACATAACTTCAATATAGACACAACATCCAGCCCCCCGGTCGTTGATTCGTCACTGTGAAATGATAAAGGTTTAGGTTATATAACTATGAATCCTCCATTCAATAAGCAGACGAGCTACCATCTTAGTTAACGTTTTGAATTCTGAGACTCGGCACATATAATAATTTTCCTACCCACAATGCTGGTCACGTGGGTTAAGATATCAACACCTCGTCTGATCTGTTTTACCCCTGATGGGAAGATCGGGGTTCGAATCCCGGCACATTGTGGGCCTATTGAGGGTGAGCTTCCAACTCACCCTCCACGAAACGACGAAAACGTTTACTCGAAATTATAGACCTATCTTTTCCATCTTTATCCTGATAATTTATTTTATCTGAGGTATTTAACATACAATTTCTGAACCAACTGATTATAACACCAAACGAGAATTTCTATGAGCGAGAGCGAAAGGATCTACTAATATAGCCAGGAAAGGTATTTTACTATACTTTCCAAGGTCATTTTACACGCCACAGCAATCGACAGGGGACCGGCGGGCTTTACTTGCCCTCCGAAGGAAGTTGTGCTACGGACACTTTACCCTAAGACCACCAGGGTTGAAACTGATAGTATGAATATGCTAATAGTTCGGACGGGTTGTAAGGCGTGGTGGACACACATACACACACAAATAGTCTACCTCTATGATCCATTGTTATTATTTTAAGGGTAAGGTGTCAGACTTCTATGCTGGGGGTCCGGGTTTCAATCCTCGGTACCGGCACAGATTTATCTGATTACCAAACCCTTCCTTTACCTTTGACAAGACATCTTGTGAATGTGGGGAATGCCAGGCCTCCATCGTGGTTTGGATCCCACGTTAAACTGTAGGTCCTCCATTCCATCTCACAATCACCCTACCATTACACATTAGCGTAGGTGCGTATAAACCGAACGGGTAGTAAGACGCGGTGCTAATAATGAGATTATTTTAACTACACTCCATTAATAACAGGTTAATTAGGGGGAATATTGACGAACTTTCCCTATTCTCTTTCCTGACTAGCACCGGTAATCAACTAGATAATATAACGCCCGTGGTTGCACTGAGCTGAGAAGCGAATCCCGGCGTCCAGATGCGGTCAGACAAGCTCATCCACAACTAGCCCTGGCACAGCATCTTACTATTCCCTGTACGGGCTATATGCATTGCATAATTATGTACTAATCCCGCTAACTTGTTAGGGATGAGGAAATTGAATCTAGAACAAGTGTACCCGAATTTTCGTGAACACAGATCGGGGAAACCCTTTAGGAAAAACCACTCAGTACACCCTATCGGGATTCGAATACCTATCTCCCCGTCATCGGCAGTCTTAGTCTTTTGCCAGAGTGACGCCTTAGACCAAAACCTGTTCAACTCGTTTGAAAGTAAGGACCACATTGAACATTAAAAACATTTTTTTTAAAAAGGGGTGAGTAGCACATTTTTAAAATAAATACGTATTGCCGATATTTAAAAAAAGAGAGCAGGCCCCTACATAAAACGATAAATGTAGCCCTATATTTAAAAAAATAGAATTGTTAAAAAAAATTACAACAAAGGTGCTAAGTTCTCAATCATGATGTTAATTTCCGGTTTAAAATCTTAGGCCAAAGTTATTTTTATAGTTATTTATAAACTAGGTCAGTAAGCCCAGACCTCTCGTTCGTGTGTTTTGTTTGGTTACAGCTGTTAACATACGTATGTGCTGCCAAACGTTGCACATATTTGGCGCGGAAATTCAACAGTTCTCGGTGATTGATCCATGTCGAGGAAAGAAAACAAATTTAGTAAACCAACCTCAAATGACAGAATTCTCCAAATTATACCAGATCCCCAAATATACCATTCCAAAATGTGGTTTATCCTCAAAACTTATTAAAAGAGTAATAGGGTCGCATAGAGTCCACGGGCCGCACAAAATCATGCACACGGCCACATGAGGCCCGTGGGCCGTGAGTGTGACATGCCTGCCTTCGACCATACAGCAACAGAAGCCGGTCATTATTATTATTATTGAGTGGTTACGTCATTATTTATATAAATTATCAGCACCTAGTAAAAAAATGCCTGTAAAAAGACAAAAACACGAAACATAATAACCGTAGATAATTAGAAACACAAGACGAAATTTGTCTCTAAATAAAATAGATATTAGTGGGTTTTTTTTTCTTTATTTGACTTCGCAGAACCCTTACTTCAGCATCCTGCTCTGCTCATCAAGAGCTTCCTTGTTCTTGCTCTTAAAAGCAGCAACCAACTACGGCTATAAATTTGTTTATTGCAGTTCTCCGGTCGCAAACTCTTTGTCAGCCGCTGACATCAAAGAGTACCGCCGCACTGGTCTCGTGGCGGCTGAAGATCCTTTCTTTCACACAAGGAGGCCCACGGCACTACGCTACATTACTCTTTTCCTTTTGCCAACTCCCGTCATACGCTCTGGTCTACAAATGGGCGGAACGGAACTTTATTGTGCTAAAATCTCGTCCCTCCCCCCCCCTCCCCCCCAGTAGAAAGTCGAGTCAACTGTCTTAAAAGAAAAGTGGTTTAAAGTTACACGATTATTCGTATTCAATTAAAGTAATTTGACAATTATAGTTAGATCTATTAAGAGTGTTTAGGTCTATAACATCTTAGTAGGGAATTTAAGATAGTTGGGAACTATCTTGGAAAAGATAGCAAGTAGCAATGTCTCAGCCCATTCCAGCAACACCGACCAGATAAAGAATCCGGTGTTGGCTTTACCTGGGTGTGTCATTAGTTGGGATTATCTGACCCTCTGTATCAACCGGGCATATTATGTTATGCTAGTCGGTGTTGTTTCTATATTCGGTACAGTCAAAACAAGAAATGTCATGAAATTGATATTTCAGATATATATTAGTAATGTTTAATTCGGGCACATCAATAGGATTAAAGAGTAGGGTTGAGTTAAAAAATACAAAATAATTCTAAATAACAGTATTTGATAAAAGATTACATAAAATCTCATTGTTGAGATATAAAAATAACAGCGTTTATATATTATAAAAAATCAGGTAATTTTACCACTTTTAAACTGCTAAATACACTTCATATTATGCATGTCTAACTGTACTAAATTTCCACACCACACATTAATTATTTTGCCCTGATCCATTATAACTCCTGAACAAAAATAATTTGAAATAATTAAATCACTATTTATAGCTTGTAATTATACACTTGTTTAAATTGTGTAATACAATTTACTGTCGCAGGGAAATAAGACTTATGTCTTGGACTAATTTTATTCCCGATTTGTTAAATAAATTATTGAGTTATAAATATTGTGACCATATTGTTTTATAAAAAGGAGGAAAACAAAAATAACAAACATGCCTGACGTGTTAAAAAAATGAAAAAAAATAGGATAAAAGTATTTTGTGGAAAAATAATAGATGGAAAGAAATTAATATGTATGAAATAAAGTGCATTGAGCAAAAAAAAATTGTAATAAATAAAATGATAAAATAGTAGGAAAATAATAGAGCACAAATAAAAGTAAAAATCACTAACACATTTACTACTACTTCTTACTGAGGAAGATGTTATAATAGCATCGAAATATTGAAGTGTGTGTGTAAATATGTGTTAGTGTTTTTACTTTTATTGGTGCTCTATTATTTTCCTAATATTCTATCATTTTATTTATTAAAAAATGGAAAGAAAAAAAATAATAGTTCCAACACAAACCCATTTACTCTCTTTTCATTGCTAATTCACAGTAGCACTGTGAAAACTCCGTCATCGTCAATTTCAAGAAACCATTAATATATTAGTGTTGAGAAAAATTATTTTCGTACAGACACATAAATAAATTTTAATTTTACCTTTTTATTTGACTTTCGCTATTGATTATAAATAAAACTAATACTTGCGTACAATTTAAAAAAAATAATATACGGTATTAAAAACAAAACAACTAGATACAAAGAATGGTTAATATCAAAAAAACATATTTGATAGAACTGATGCCTTCAACAAAAAAGTAAAACGTTGGTACACATTGAATTTGACAAGAAGTTTAATTATACATATATTCTGTTCTTTTTATACATGGATAGTACGATTTTATATCATTTTGTATTACACAATGATGTTCTGTGATATATATACATATAAAAAATGACACATCATCAAAACCCTGGATTTGGTTGTAACAGTAATTAAACATATTTTTAAAGGCTTTCATTGTAAATTTATGTTTTAGTTTCTAATAATTGTAATGTGTATGTTTGGCTTATTTGTGAACTTTCATTAGTAGTTTCTTCATATTTAGGTAATTATTTGTTAATTTTAAGTGATTTTTTTTAGAGTTTTTAGATAATTTTATAGGTATTTAAAAATATATTTAGTTTTTCAAAGTTCGGACCCGGCTTATAATATTTTAGCTGCATTTCTGTACAAGTATTTTAAGCCAAATGCTCATAAAAAAAATCATATATCTAGGTTATAGAAACACATTTCAAAGCAACATTTTAAAATAAAACATGATTTGGTGTAATTGCAGTTTATTTATTGTCTATTATACTGTATACAATAATCTAGAGTATGAAATGTTTGTTTTCATAGATGACTCACATTTGAGGTTAAATACAATATTTCGTCATAGAATATTTTTGAAAAAGACACTATTAAAATAATATAAGTATTCCCCCGCACCCGAACCCCCTCCAAAAAAATCTTAATAGATACTGTACAAAAGTCTGTGCTTTTGAACGTATGTTTTAAAAAGAAATGTAAATATAAAATTCGATACACCCCCATAATAGGCCCTTAAGGTCACGTTATTTATATTGATGACACAAAGTCACTCACTTCTGTGACCAAAGCTTGATTCACACACTAACCGGAAATGGAGACTCTGTGACCAAAGCTTGATTCACACACTAACCGGAAATGGAGACTTTGTGATCAAAGCTTGATTCACACACTAACCGGAAATGGAAAATTAAGTTGGTTTTTTAAATTTAATTTGGACTCTCAAGCAGATGTTGTCGCGCAGAATAGGGAACGTTAAAACTATTTTAAATCACGCTGGGAGAAAGCTAATTTTTTTTAGGGGGAGGAGGGTTGTCTACTAGAAAATTTTACCATACCCTTCGCTAGTAAAGGTTCTTACATGTATATATGATTCCCTATTGGTGTTCACCAAATTATAGGGGGTTTCTGAGCCCCCCAGTTCCCCTTTTATTTGCCCTTGATCCACAAAAAGAGTGTAACAAAAACAACTCTACATGATGTTTCAAGAAACAACATAGTAATTTGAAAACATTCATCGTGCCATTAATATTATAAAATTCAGTTTTACATAATACTCCATGGCATCAGCCCACAAGCGATCTAAGCATGTTGGCGAAGATAGTGCCAACATATGATGATAGAGGCCGTAAGCACAACGAACCCTTTTACCATTAATCTCAGGTTTCTAGAACGGATCTGCTACTTTTTCATTCATATAGCTCCTCATTTGTCCTCACATGGCCGAGTTTGACTCCGTTCCAGACCCATTTCTTCACAGATAAATCTAGGAGAACCGGGGATCAAACCTGGTATCTCTAGATATTTAGCCAGGAACTCTGACCACTGAACCACAGAGGTGGTCTCGATTTATACAATCGGAAATGTAAAAATATATTGATAGTCATCTGTTTGGATAGCAAAGCACTATGGGTCAATATTCAGTTCTGCTGCTAGCGTGTGAATCAGCTTCGGTGGCGTAGTCGGCTAACGCGCTAGCTTCATGTTGAGTTAGACTGCTGAGGACGGGGAGATTGAGGTTTGAATCTCGGTCGGGTGAACTGAGGGTGGTGGTTTTTCATAAATGATTTTCCACTCTCACTCTACGCAAATGCGGGTTATTTTCCTCTATATCCAACCTTTTCATTTCCTAACCCATTAGCGTAATTAGTATTTAAGCGTATATCCCGAACGGGTAGTAAGACGCGGAGCTAAGTATTATTATTATTATTATTATTGCTAGCGTGTGTATTTCTGCGCAACTCGAGTATATTCTATATTCGGTGAACGTGAGAATCAAGCCACAAACGTCGAAACACTGAAATACAGGGGGGGTGGGAGAGTGCGAAGACAAGACGATTTTTTTTAATAAGGTTTATCTTATCTTTGCTCTTTGGCAATGTTGGTGAATAATTAAAAACCTTTTAGAGAACAATTAAAGGCTGAAAACATTTCTTAAAACTTGAGGAGAATAATACCCATTGTGATAAAATAAGTTAAAGTAAAAATTACCCAAAATGTATAGGCCTTCTATTAATCCAAAAGTGTTTGAAAATATTTTTATACTTTTTTTATTGCAGGATATTAAAAATGGTTTATTTGGATTATTTACATTATTAAGAATATGGAACATAAAAAAGGTACTTGTCTTTAAGATCTTTTATTTTGTTGTAGTTTTTATCAAACATACATATTCACTCATCGGCGAATTTACACACAAGACAGTAGAGGGAAGAATTTAATTTTAGACACAAAAACCTCACTTTTTTTTTTTATCAGTGAGAACAACTTACTGAATCGTTCTCTCTGTTCTCCGTAGTTGTGGTTTTGGTTGTATGTTTATGAATAGTACAGTTAACCCTCGACTTTAACTGATTCTTAGATACGTGGTTGTTCTTCTATATACGACAAACAACGCCATCTATCGAGTGACACTTTAAACATGATAGATGGCGCCCATAAAAGGCTTTTTAAATACATTGCTGAGAGGGACTATTATTACTATAAGTTTCTGAATAAGGCTGGAAAGTAATCTTTTATCTCTTTAATATCCGTAACATATAGTATATTATTATCTTAAGAGTCTGCAGAACTGGTAATGTCATTGCCATTTTGTTTGTTGTTGTTTGAGTAAAGTTTCAGTTTCTCAAAGTTTACTTTTCATAAGCAGAACCCGTTTAAGTTAATCATATATCAACATCACATCGTATTTACGTACCAATTGACTTGCATGATTTTTCAACTTGCGTGAAAAATCTTCCATGGCTTACTGCAATGGGTTTCATTTTGTGTCCCAAATTAAACTCTACCCTTTTATTGACTAGGTTTTTAAATTGTTTTTATCTTATTAAAACAATAAATAACAAACCTTTGTTCGCGAAACCTGCTAGCCTCTTAAATCAGTCACCGTTTTATTTGTTTTTGTATTTAAATCAAACTCTTGGTGTTTGTTAATCTATATCTTTATTTTAACTTTTAATCTATTCTTCGTCATAAAACCAAACCAACGCATCAACTCATACTTAATTCCTCTGTGATATAATTATATATCTATTGATATTACTATACGTCTAACCACTCTTAGCTACTATAGAAGAATTTTCTACTAGGAGAGACGCCCAAACAAAACAAAAATTAAACGAGCCTGAAAGGAACACGGGACTGCCCAAGAGAACGCCTCCCTAAAAATGTTTTTTTATCTTGATTTTTTTATGAATGAACATTTGGAGTACATTTGAGAAAAAAAAGGTCAAATTTAATACCATTTGCAATATTATAAGAGTAATTGTATGCATATAGATAATATGCATCACATGTGATAGCTGCATAATCTGACACAACAATAGGTGAACGTTGATGTAGTAACTTTATGTATAGTTGTTAGATATCCATTTGTAAGAAAATTGGGGAATGCTTTGGATGTTTTTAGAAGATATTTTTCATTGTCAAAGATAATCTTAAACCGCTGTTTAATGCTATGAACAAGTTCTAGCAAAAATAAGTAACTTAAGTAATTATATTACAGTGGAACCTGGCTAATTGTAACTTGAAGGAACCAGGAAAAAATTCGAACTAAACAAGTTTCTTAAAAGGAATTCCCTTTTACACTTCCTTTATCACCGCTACTTTTTCGGCCAAAGTTAATGATTTATAAGACTGTGGCTTGTACAGTGACATCACGATACACATGCACAAACACTACTGTACAGTATGTACTAAACTAAACAAAAAAACAAAAAAAAACTTGCACGTCACAAGAATATCGCTACGACCGAATCACTAAGAGCATCGCATGTAGCCGCTCGAGAGGTTCGACTTTGACTAACGAAGTAAATAACCCTATAACTGTAAACAAATACGTATGGGTGAGCGGTGAAGGGGGAGGGGTGTGAAGAAGGGTACTGACCGCATTCCAACATCGACTCCCCTGTTCCCAAAAATAGAAAAACATGGCATCGCAACTATAAGTAAGAAACCAATACTGCAAAGTACATTACAACTATAGGAAAGTTCGAACTATACCAAAACAAAATTCGAATTATCGACGATTTTTTTAACATTGTTTTAATACAAAATTCATGGAACCGGGTGAAAAATTCGAATTAAAGACTATTTCGAATTATTCAGGTTCCACTGTATTACATCCTTAATAATAACACATCAAACATGAATTACGATACTAAAGCTCAATCAAGTCAAAGAAGTTAAAAGAAAGTTAAGGTTTGAGGTGGAATTTTTAAGAGTAAATTTTTTTAAGCTTTGAAAATTATCATTTAAACAGTTTACCCGAAAGTTTAGTTACGAAATATTGACTGGGCTTGAACGGTTCTGGCGCCTCTGTGAACTAGGCTACTTGTGATTGATGAACTCTTACATTCTTTAATTTACCATTACGAAACTAGTATTTTGTGAACATTTATTCAGTACTAAAATGAATTTGGAATATCACATCGTACAGTGGTCCATCAACAACAATGAATGTGGCGTATTTTATTTGTGCGCTAGGCCTATACCGAACCTATACAATTTACAGCACATACACAATAGGCTAGTTAGGTTTATTATAATAGATATGTGATAAGGGGAATACTTTTTAACACTATTGTAGGCCCACATCAAAACTTAAATATAGAACAATAAATTAAATTATTATATCAAAATATTGTGATAATCAGATAATATTTTAGTTGTCAGAGAGACCTTTACGAATTTTTGTCTGTAATTGTGTTGTTTTCTGTCACATTTTTTGTTCTTGAAAGAAACTTTTATCTGTAAATACTTTAGTAGGTAATGTATTTCTGGCTTGACGATTTGCTCATTTATTTCTATAAAGTCTTAGACAATTTGTTCTTTTTCAACTGTTCGCTAAAATATATTCCTAAATAAAGGTTTTCCATGAATAAAGTAATATTTAAATTTAAACTAATAGAGCCTTATATAATTTACGATAAATTAAATTAAATTTTTGTAATCTTGTTAGAGTTTGAAAATAAAAAAGCCGCACTTATCACCATGTGATTGATGAATTATCTTGGGTACAGGGCGAATCTGGATAGCTCAGTGGTAGAGCATTAACCAAAGGTCTCTATTTTTTATTCCCGTGTCCAAGTGCTATTTTTAAACACACATCTTTGCTATATTCACCATTTCTAGGAAGATTGTTACGTAAATTATAATATAGCCTTTCTTAACAATACAGTAATTTTTATTCCAAGTAATTGTTTTGAAGCTTCTGAACTACTATTACCATGATAAATATAACCTCGTGAAGATATTTACCTTCAATCAGATGGTGCCCTTGAAATGGAAGTGAACGCTGGTCAAAGTACATATTTTAAGAGTTTTTATGACAAAACAACTTTTGCTCCAACATTAATTAAAGAGTGCTTCAGTAAAAACATCTAGTTTAATTTTCTTTATAATGCAATCTCAAAAGTTAATGAATTTATGTAATGGAAACTGCCTAACTTGACCAGAATATTTTCACTTAATTTTAAAAAGCAGACGTGCAAATGTCACTATGTTTTTGACGAATGTTAAAGAACTGTTGGTAAGTTATAGATATGTATATAAAATTAGAATAAATGTTCTTACTAAATAGATATTTTATTTATTTTGGTCTAAAAAAGTTTATTTTGTTTAAAATACTACAAAAATACGCACTTACTCTGGATACACACCTTCGCCGAAAAACAAGCGTGGAACAGAAACGTGGTCACGTGACAAGCTCTAACCCAATCATAAGATTTTCGCCTCATCGGCGCGAGCTGTTCTGCTAAGGTTCAACTCATTCCTACTTCGTCCGCTCTGCCTGAGATGTTCAACACAGTAGAACCAATCATATCTCAGAACCAACCGTCTTAAATTCGTACGCATGCGCTGTAGAGCTAGAAGCAAGCAGACAGCTTCGTTGGCCGCTGTGAGGAGATTTGAAATAACCCGTTAATGGAAAGCGTGTGTATCGATGTATTGGATTGTGCCACGACACAGAGTTATAATTTGAAAACATTCATCAGGAGAATGAACTAAAATATATTTTTATCCACTAGAAAATAAAATGAAAAATATCAAGTTTTTATAGTTAGCGTTGCAATGCATCATGGGTCAACATACAGTGTGTGGATTGCTGCGTCCCTCATTCAAATTCTGCTTTCTATTTTCGGCGGACGCGTGAATCAATCTCTACACCCGCGTTCCCTTCCATAACCATTTCAACTCTTCAGTGGAATATCTCTTTCCCGGTAAAAGGTTTAGGGTCTCTCTAAGGCGTGAAATAAAGACAGACAAAAATAAAATTGTGAACGATTTGATGTAGGCCTATTTTGGTCCTGGGAAATTATACTAGGCTCTGTCTTCAGGTCTCCTTCCACTAGAGTTGTGTGCTGTGAAGTCACTAAACCAGGTCGAACTTCCACACCTTGTTGGGTCCAATCTCCACAATGTAGAGTGCCGTCCCATTGGGCGATACGGCCATAGCGTGGGGCTTGTTGAACCCCTGTGAAAAACGGGTCTCTCATTAGACATGACCAGCGTAGTGATAGACACTTGCGAATGATTTATATATCGAATGATAGAAACAATCGATTGATTTAAATATGGAGTGATAAAAACTGCCGAATAATTTAGATATCGAACGATTTATAATATCTAACTATTTAAATATAACATGATAAAAACTATCTAATGATTTATATATCGAATGATTTATGATTAAAATATCAAATGATCGAAACGATCGATTGACTTAAATATGGAGTGATAAAAACTACCGAATAATTTAGATATCGAACGATTTATAATATCTAACTATTTAAATATAACATGGTAAAACCTATCTAATGATTTAAATATCAAATTAAAAAATGTATTGAATTATTTAAATTTGAAGTGATTAAAACTATCGAATAGTCTAAATATCGAGGGATAAAAACTAAAGATTGATATATAATGTAGAGTGATAAAAACTAAAGAATGATATAATATAGTGATAAAAACTAAAGAATGATATATTATAGAGTGATAAAAACTAAAGAATGATATAATATAGAGTGAAAAAACTATTTAATGAGTTAAATATTAACTAATAAAAACTATCGAATGATTTAAATATCTAATTATAAAAACAATGGATGGATTTAATCTCCGGGTGCGAATAATGAAAACTATTCAATTATTCAATATCGAATTATAGACAGAGAATAACATAATTTAATTTAGAATAATAAAATCTATATAAATATTTAAATATCGGATTATATACTATTCGATAGTAACCAAGAACAGTTTGTATTTTATATTCAAATAAAATGGAATGGTTATTTTTACACACTTTTTTTTTCATACCATGGTTTGAGATTATACATGATTCATGCAAAATAATATGACAAATAAATAACGATGGGGAAAAAAACCACATAGAAATTTTGGTTGCCTTCAAGCAATTAATGAATACATTTTCGATATCGTTTAGTGTACACCTTTATGCGTATTTATGACTTAAGCTTATCCATACATTTATCATCACGCTTCGGCATAAGTAACTCTCAAATTGTGAGACCGGCCACGAACTGAAATTTGTAGAGTATAAATAAGTCAAAATGCAAAAAAGGACTTACAGAAGCGGGCCCCCAGTGGTCTATGATGGCCTCTGCTTTAGGGTCGAGTGTGAAACCCCGGACAGGTATAATAGGTGAGGTGGGACCATTCACTGCGAAAACGAAGTTACCTGAAACAACACATGCAATTAATAGTTACACTCGCCCCGTGTTCAGCATGAGATAGGCGCTCTCATAGGACTGGCTGATCCCGTAAACTAGTTTGGGGCACTATCGCTAGGAGCAGCATGCGATAAAATCGCAGAGGAATGCGCATGCGTGGACGTGAAGTCAATAGAAAAGGGAAGTGAGAAGTCTATGTAAAATTCGTCATTACTGTTTTGTTATCAATTTGTCGTTTATTTTAAAGAGGGAATTTAACTAGATTTTAAATATTTTCCATTTTATAACGTGGTTTATTTATAAAATAATTGATTTAATTATATTTGATTTAATTTAATATAATTGATTACTAAACGTTCTGGAATAAGAAATGCGTTGTGTTCCAAGTGTAACGTCCCGCTACAAATCTTTTAGTTCGTGGCACTAACGCCGCAAGCGCTAGCGATGTGGTTCTACTTGCCAACATTAGAGTGGCGTTTCTATAATTATCCCTTTTCTATAGTGCTCATTGTCATACTCTGGCCTATCCGCATATTCTCACTAATACGGTGGGATAAGTTGGGGATAATTCAGAGAAAATGTTCACGAATTCATGGGAATGAAGTGTGAGAAACAACATTATATAAACCGCTTCGGTATTCTCATGGTCGTAAGCCGGGACGTCACTATTAAGTTGCAACGCAACAGTTGGTGCAACCCAATCTTACTAATGAATACGTCTCGAGCTACGTTGATTCATCCGTTCTCCGTACGGTGCGCTGTGATCCACACGGTTGTCGGTTTTCCTGCGAAAACAAAGGCGCGCGCAGTATATATGTGGACATCAATGAACATAGTTCCCTAGTGTGGACGTGCCACGAACATGGAGTGTGCCGAGGAATCTTGCCTCTCTTTAGTTTAACTGTATTAAAACTATATGGTACAACGGGAACCTTCAGATCCTAATTTTTTTTAATAACATTTAAAAGTCGATGTTTGGAGAGAATATTTAGAAGGCTATGTGATTAACAGTTGAAATATGCAAGAATAAAATGATTAATTTATAATTATATTTTATCTTCACCAATATGTGTATGCACTGTACGTACGCAGCACGCGAGACTAGACCCTCAAACAACATGTTCACAAGTCCTCACGACGAATACTGCGGATCGACTTGGGTTCAGATAAGCATTCGTGAACAGTACACATTTGCGTAGGTTGCAGCAAAAGTTACGTTGCACCTCCGTAGCGAGTACCTTACTTTGGCTTAATTAGTATATATATGTGTGTGTGTGATTGTATAACCCGAACGGGTAGTAAGACACGGTGCTAAAATAAAACACTGTGTAACATCTCTGAGGGAACTGCAGGGCTACTATTGGGAAACAGCGTTGCCATTTTCTTGTGGGCAATCTTCCCTAAAATATAAGACACATTTTGCAACATTGATTGGTCGAGGTTCTCAGTAGCTTCTTCTTACCCCAGCACACAAAATTCCGACATTACTGAAAACTGGGAGATTTGGCATAAGTTAACCGAGAGAGGGCGGAGATAAAGCTTTCCTCCATAAGACGTGCAGTTACCTCAGAGGTGATATTTGGTGTACACAGTTGTAATAGGAAGAGCTGTATCCGACAGCTAGAAAAGTTGCTAGATCTACTTTCACGCATTCAAACGTAAAGTCATGTGGTCTGAAGCTGTCACTTTTGATAGATATCAACAATAACTACACCTGATTTCATGAAGGAACTGCAGGTCTTACGGAGAAAAGATTTATCTTCGCGCGCTCTCTCTCTCCCTATGCTACCGATTGCCAAACCTTCAAGCTTTCGTTTGTTGGGAAGTGAGGGGGGAGGGTTTACTTGGATATCCCTCATTACAAACAATGCAGCATGGGGAGGTTTGGGGTTCAATTGACAGGCAAACACATTTCCTCTCGGTGTACAGCCTTTTCTAGAAACATTAACCATTTCCACAATCGTATTTTTTTTCAATATTGAAGTATATTGACTTTTCTCTACTCCCCACATAATTATGCTTAAACTATTTTATGTATAAAGCTTTTTTCCCCATAGTTAATATACAAACATTATGCATTGCCGCTTGAATTATTGAACAAGTTCCGTCTTTACATATTTAGGTGTAGACTCTTAACACCATTGCCCTTTCTTTACTACTTTTTCCTCTTGGAATGTAATTGCTTGTAACAAGCAGGAGACTCCATAATTTTTGCTATATTTTAACTGTTAACAATACACTATTATTTAAATAAATATATTAATATACACATAACATTATAATTCCACAACCTTACATAAAAAAACACAACTAACACATACACAAAATCTTCCGTGATCAATAAAAAAATTACACAGAGTACTAATAAAATATGTGTTTATCTAGTGAATGTTTTTGAGATAGTTATTAGGAACACGAGACTCAGACTACTGTAACTTTACGACTGTACTGGAGGAAGAAACCCCAATTACTGGCAACAACAACAGCCCAGCATCGCCAAATTTTATATATATACATTCGAAGGAAGAATGGTCACGGAAAACAAAAGAATGACAACGATGTTGCTCAATAGTAAGCACGCAATTCCTTCAGCAATGAAATCAGGCGTATATAGCTCAAAGCTAGTAGTGAATTGACTAGTTCTTCCGGGAGTTGAAATCAGGAGGTAGAACTCACCACTAGCAATGACTTGGAAAGTCCCATCAGAGGTTTAAACCAAGAGGTAGAACTCACCACTGGCAGTTACCTGACTAGTCCATCCAGAGGTTGAAACCAGGAGGTAGAACTCACCACTTGCAGCGACCCCGAAGACTCGTCCCAGGTCCGGCTCCTGGATGGTGACCGCTGGGGGTTTCCTGGCCTCATATCCCTGGAGCCCCGCTCGGGGGCAGGCCACCCTCATGTTCTCACGGTCCGCGATACACAGAAGATCCAAGGGCTCAAGGAGAGTCAGGCTGTGAGGTACTTGCAGGGATAAGAACTCTGAAAAAAAAAACCACTTGATCAAACTTAATGGGCTTCTAAGTCTCTGGTTATCTTACTATAGTAGGGTGTTAGGTCTATTGTTATCTTACTCATCATGGCAGGGTACTATGTTTGGTTGTAACCTTGTTACAACATATAAACATTAAGAGGCTGTCTCACTCACCATCCTGGCCTTATTTGACCCATCTCAGCAACAAACTATAACTCCACAACACATCGTGGCACTGTCTAACATTGGACTGAAGTGAGGACCGAGGTTCGTTTCCCAACGCAAGTACCGAACCACGTCCACAGAAAAAAAAGAAGAGTGATATGCGCGAACGCATTGCGCTCAGTCGGCCGTGCTCGGTCAACTTGTGGAACTGTTCTTCCACGCACGTCTGGTGGCTTGAAGCATGTTATAGTATGTTACAGACGCATGGTTGCCCCCACACCTATTTCCCTCCTGTTGTTCCCGCGCCTCGAGAGCACGTGGCCTATTTTTAGGGTATATAATGATGGTGTGTCTGTGTTATAGTTACATATTACTTACTGGCTACAAGGTGAGCGACTTTTCCGGAGGCTGATTTAAACGTGAGGTTATCCAAAATTCCCTTTTGACTTTAAATCTACTATTCTATTCAAAATTATAGTTCTGGATTAGTAATACTTATAACTTATTAATTATTGCCATTATATGGACTTGGTAAATTTTGGGCTCTTAAAGCCACGATAATATTTAATATCTTTGGGCGATGATTTAAAACCGTTTGTTTGTCTTTAATTATGATCCCTATGGGGGACCTTTGGATCCTGTGTCTTATTTTTAAGCTTTCTTATCCGTTTGGGATGGTCATTTAAGCTTGATAGCATCGTTTGCTATCTCTTCTTACTTTAATATTCTGGGGAAATATATTTTTCTTGTTATTTATTAAGAGAATATTTATCATTGTTGCAAATATTTAAAATTTATGAATTGTTAGTCAAAGAAGGGGCCGCAAGTCGGCGAAGCTATACCGCATTCTTGGCTTTATTTACTAATATTTTTCTTTTGCAAGCCATTAGACGGCGTAGGTTTCAATATTATGACCTTTGTGAATGGATTCTAATATGTATAATATTCTAATATTCAGTCAGGAAGAAATTTATTATATGAAACTATATTGTTAGTCCATTGATAACTGTCAGTTAGGATAACTTAACTCTTAAAGAGTATTTGCTGCATCGCATTCCGGATAGGCCAATTTTACCTAGAACTTTCATTTGATTATTAATTTGTTATTGTGGCAGGACTAATTGAGATTAATTTGAAGGTCAATTAAGTATGGATTATTTAATGTGTTTTGAGTCGCCATTTATAGGCGAGATTAATGTATTACGTCAGAAATTACCTTTGGTCATTTGTCTTACAGTGTATAATGCCGTTTTGGCTTTGGATAATTTCTAAGGTTATCAAACAGTATACGCCAAATAAATAATTGTTTGACTCTCTCTCTCTATATATATATATATATATAACAGTCGGGGATGGTAACAAGAAAGTTATTTTATTCAGACAACAAATTACATACAACTCAATTCGAGAGTGAGACAACATAAAGCGTTAGTCACAGTGTACATATATATATATATAAAGTTCTATGCTAGACTTACTCAACAAAGTAGATGTGAATAAAAAATGAATAAAATCTTCAACGTATTTCGGAGTTGAAACTTTGTGAACATTTAGTATTTTTACTAATACATTTTATTTTAATGTGTCATATATTATTATATATAATAATTTGTACTATAAATCTAACATAAGGATCAAAAATTAAATTTTTAAATAAACACATAGGCCCAATCAACTGAAGTTCCCTATGAAAAGTAAGTTGACGTGGAAAAAAAAGTTTTTTATAAGATGTGTTAAGTTTCACAAATTTAGGTTTTTGTTATGTTAGGCCACCTAACTATCAAGTTTCACAATGACATATAAAAATTACAAACTTGTTTTGCTGCCAGCATTGATAACAGTTTTCTATATTATTGACGACCTGGGTGGTCTTGGGGAATAGTACTCACTTCAGTAGCGGATTTTCATGTGTTCAAATCCAGACGAGATCAATAGTTATTTTTTTTAGTGATTTGTAGCACAACTTCCTTCGTAGGGAAAGTAAAACCGTTGGTCCCATGTCAATTGTGGTATGTAAAATAACCCTGCAAGTTATGTGGAAATACATTTCCAGGCAAAATCGGTGGGTCCTTTCGCTCTCGCTCATAGAAATTCTCGTGTGCTGAAATAATCAGTTGGTTGAGAAAATGCACGTAAAATACCTCAAGAAAAATAAATAATACCCAATTATTAATGCTATTTTATATCGACTAATAATTTATAACAAAAGTAACAGTTGCAGCTCACATGACTTGACGTATGAAAATATGACTGTATGGTTCTATTTAGATAGGAAGTAACTTTATTTGAAAGTTACAAAATATACCGAAACAATAATCATAAATTCATACGCCAAATCAAGTGATCCGTACCCGCCACCTTTAATAAATAATATCTAGGCCTATTAAATTATATAATTGTTTATCACCGCGTCATACTACCCGTTTGGGCTTTACGCATATGTACTAATTATACTAATTTGTTAGGTGTGGGAAGGTCGGACTAATAGGAGGTATACCCACATTTGCATTGAGGGAGAGTGGGGAAAACATTTAGGAAAAGTCCCCTTCGGTACACCCGAGTGGAATTCGAACACTGATATTCACATCGGCAGTTCGGTCTATAACGAGAGTGAAGAATGGATGAAAATAATACTAATAATTAAGTAAAATGTTTTCAATATTTAAAGCTAAAATATGTGTTTATAGTTTCTAAAATTACCTTCCTATCAGTATCTTACTACGGTTTGTTTTGTGGATACGTTTAGTTTAATTTTTTACCTAGAGTTCTTGGATTTTTTTTTTTTGTAATGAGCACCTCAAAATATAGAACAAGATTTTTGACTTTGATTTAAAAAAATATTCTATTCTATTCTGATGACAAATATTCAAGTATTTTTGAGATTAATATATTAATAAAATTAAACTAAACGTATTTACAGAAACCTTATTTTATGGATTTTTGGTCAAAAAGGTTTTTTATTATAAAAACTACAGAATCGCCGACCTTAACTCACGTTCCCTACAATCTCACATTAAGGTCATTGGGCAATATAAATGTTATCGCACACTCTTAACAGGTGTATAAGCTATAGATACTTATTCAATAATTTCATATTTTTACAGTTCACGAACTATAAAGGGTCAAACTTGATATTTTATGCTTTTTGCGTGCCTTTGTTGAGGTAAAGTATTGAGCTGGAATTTAGTGTGTGTGTGTGTGTGTGTGTGTGTG
>CABEEJ010001217.1:46748-72235 GCA_901482245.1 Timema douglasi
GGAAAAACCACCCCCAGTTCACCCAACCGAGATTCGAACCTCGATCTCCCCGTCCCCAGTAGTCGAGCTCAACACGACTAGCGCGTTGGCCAACTACGCCACCGAGAAGAGTGAGAGTATATTGTTTACACGCATCGATGATCACGCTGGCTAACTTGCAAATATCGTTTGATTCAGTTTGCCGAATACTAAAGTCAGACCCGCCTCTGTGGCGTAATTGGCAAACGCGCTTGTCGTGTTGAGCCCGACTGCTGAGGATGGGGAGATAGAGGTTCGAATCTCGGTCGGGTGAAATGGGGGGGGGAGGTTCCTAAATGGTTTTACACTCTCCCTCCACGCAAATGCGGGTTCACTTACTCTAATCCAACCTTCCCAATTCCTAATCCATTAGAGTAATTAGTACTTAAAGCGTATAATCCGAACGGGTAGTAAGACGTGGTGCTAAATATTATTATTATTATTATTATTAGGCCTATTATTACTAAAGTCAGTATTCCTTGTTGTTTACTAGAAAACTTTTGCCGCTTGATTGTTACAGGGTTTGAATCCTGGTCAGTTGTACTGAGGATTATGTTTCCTTAAATGCTTTCAATTGAAAAAAAAAAAGAGCTCTTTCAAATCCCACCTTCCTCGTCCTAATTTAAATAGGCGGATAAAATAAAACTTGTTACCTGGTGGCTGAGGTAGGACGCGAAGCAATGACCCCTGGGCGCTGAACATGAGCACTCTGGAGTTGCAGTAGCCGTCGGCGACGAAGAAGTCCCCTGTAGAGGCCACCGCCACGGCCGTGGGCTGACATAGGTGACGCAAGCCTGACCCGGGCTCGAACCGGCGACCTAGCACCAAGGTGGGGGTCGTTCGCCCGGGGCGGAACTGCGACCAATCAACATTCTTAGTACAACATTTTTAACTATAGATTTTCTCCTTTCATATTATTCCAAATCAATAGTTCGCATCCTTAATATTTTTTAAATTAATTGACAGTTTTATAATATTGACCTTATTGAATTCTTATGTATTAAGATCTTCTCCCCTGATTTAAAAAAGCCTGGGTGGTCCTTTTATTATTTTATATTGTTGACAGGTATATTTGTGTGACGCCATCGCTAAATATTAGCTATTGTTGACAGGTTTCAACACCTCTTCCTAGTAAAATGTCCACAACATCTCACTCCCAGTTAACTGTTCTGGTGTTTTTTTTTAATCTCTTATTTAAAAATCTGATGGAATATGTTGTAATCTCATGAAACCAGAATATTCTAGAAGCTTTCTTGTTAGACTATAACACAGGAAAAGTTCTCGTACAGCTTCACTTGTCCTGCAACCCCGCTGTGTAGCCTAAGGTCCACGGTGCGTTAAAAGCCGAATTTCAAACTTTAAAGCTGCCGTGTATTGATAATTTTTGTCCCGACTGTGTTAAATACCGTCTAAAGGGTAAGAGTACGCATCGCACGAATTGAATTTTTGAATTCTTTACGTTATTTTTAATGAGACTGCGTCCAATGGTCCGCACCGTACTCGTCGCACGTTGGCAATGCTGACGGAATTCCGTGAGGCAGATTAAAATCCTATTCGTGTGATGCGGACCAGTGGACGTTTACCTTACAAAGTTACAGCTACGTTTAATCATCAATATTACCCGCCTCGGTGGCGTAGTTGACTAACGCTCTTGTCGTGTTGAGCTCGACTGCTGAGGACGGAGAGATCTAGGTTCGAATCTCGGTCGGGTGAACTGGGGGTGGTTTTTACCGAATGGTTTTCCACTCTCCCTCCACGCGAATGCGGGTTCACTTCCTCTGATTCAACCTTCCCAATTACTAATCCAATAGAGTAATTAGTACTTAAAGCGCATAACCCGAATGGGTAGTAAGACGTGGTGCTAAATATTATTATTACTACTTATCATTATTATTAACACCATGGTGATGGGAGGTCATTATTATATTAACTTCCGTGGTACCAGATAATATCTTAAGTATCAAATGATTTACACCCACCGCATAGTGTAGTTACGCGAAACACCACACATTGTAAGTCTCTCCCTGTATCCCACATTTTACGGGGTTTTATCCTATTGAATTTTTTTTCCGTCCCCCATTCCCCAGACCAAAAATTTGGGGGTGCGAGAAATAATGTATTAAATTATTATTAGCACCGCGTCTTACTACCCGTTCGGTTTATACGCACTTACGCTAATGTGTAATGGTAGGGTGATTGTGAGAATGAAATGGAGGACCTACATTTTAACGTGGAATCCGAACCACGGTGGAGGCCTGGCTTTCCCCACATTCACAAGATGTCTTGTCAGAATGTATTAAAAAATATATATAATTAGGTATTGCACATTTCATAAATTAGTTGAAATATGAATAAATAATAAACAACATATATAAAATGTTAATATAAAGCTGTAGCTTCAAATCCAAAATGGTGGTTGGATGAAGACCGAGCTAAATTAAGGTGGAGGCCTTGACTCAGGGACCCCTAGTAAACATAATTTTAATAATTGTATTTTTTTTTTTGCCTGGAAATTTTGATTTGGTAGTACCTTCTAATCAAGCTAAATTGTAAGGGACTAGTAAAGGCTATATAGAGGAAGTGTACCTGAATTTGCGTGGAAGAAGAGTGGAAAACTATTTAGTAAAAAACACACTCAGTCCACCCGACCGAGATCCAACTCTGGACTCCCCCATTATCGACAGTCAAGTATATTTTTGAATAATTGTACAGTTTTTATAGCATTACATTCTGTTGGTCAAAATAAATCAAATATTTATTCAGTAGCAACATAGAGTTTAGTTTTCTGCACATGCTAATATCAACAGATCTTGAATATATGTCGAGGGTATCCTGTAATTTTGTAAAAACTTTTTCTCTTTATTTAAAGAGTTTTGACAAAATTCCAGGACACCCTCAACATATATTCAAGATCTGTTGATATTAGCATGCGCAGAAAACTAAACTCTATGTTGCTACTGGAGAAATATTTTATTTATTTTGACCAAAAAATTTCAATTTTATAAAATCTGTAAAAACGCTTGCGCTCCCTTCTGTTGCACCTTAACCCTCGGTGGTGATCCAGTGGTCTAAATGCTATAATCCCCACCCCTCCCCCCTCAAATGGGGTAAGTAGCTCTCCTGACCTTGAAGACCTGATGCAAGGCGACGTCTGTGAGCCAGACGCTGCCCCTGGGACACACGGTGATGCCGTGGGGCATGTAGAAGAGACCTCGTCCCCAACTGTTGATCACAGTGCCCCTGGTGGCGTCGAGCGTCAGCACCGTGTCCACCGGTATTGGGCCCTCCGTGCCATGCTGATAGTGGTTACTCTCGTTGAAGCTGCTGGCTCGCACACAACAACAAAAATATAAAACTTTTTACAGTGACAGTTTAAATTTCCCCAAATATCACAGACTTGTCATTTTTGTACCTAAAATGTATGTGACCCGTAGTTTGGAAAACAAAGTGGTTATAGTACGTTTACACCCAATGTCAGAAACATATTTTATTTGTAACTTATTCTACCAAATTGACTTTTATTCTCAATCAACACACCAAAAATTGGGAAATAGAAATTTTAAGTTTTTTTTTAATCAACTAGAAGGCTCACTAAAATACTTTCATCGCCTTGACACCATCATGGTCCAATTCCATTCCTACTCAGTAAAAATACTCCCCAAAATATGAAATGGTTTATTTTAACAATATTACACATCCCAACTTAACCTAACCTTTTATTTGTTAGCATATTCTGCACACTATTTTGTTTTGCGTTGACGCCATCTTGGTTTTATTCCATTCCTATTAATCCATTAAATTTATTACGAACATTTTCAATATGTTTTAGACAATATTATAATACAGTAATTTATACATATGCGAGAAGTGGGCTTGACATGGGGAAAAAACCACCATAAAATGTATCGTTGTAAACTGTTTATTCGTCTTTCAATGGACATTTACGAAAAGTTTGAGAGGAGGCAAAGCAGGCTATGTTTAAAAAAATATGGCACAGCGTTATCCTGTCTTGGAGGAGAGTAAATTATTAACTGTCAAATATTAGAAAGGCTACTATTGGTGAAACGTAACGTATTTATTAGTGACCTTTCCAAAATATATATAGGACTTACCTACCCGTCTAGACCACCACCTTCTTATTTTTTAACAACCCCATACAAGAAGAATAGTGTTTGTAACAATATGTGTTCTTTTGGTACTTGTTTATTAATCTAGCACAGTTGTCGTATCCCTCAGGTTTGGGAAGTCGAGCTTGGAAGTTTTGGGTTTGTTCCCTCTCTAAATCCTTAATAGGAACCTAAGGTCTCAAAGAAATACTCTGATGTTTGAGTAAGAAGACTAGTGTCCTTTACTTTTATTAATAACAAAAGCAAATTACAAGTTCGTGGTGAACTTAAAGAGAAATCCAGACAATACTTCTACATACATACAGTATGACAATTATTACAAGAAGAGCCCCGCCTTCTGGATGTCCGGGGTTTATATATCTTCCCTGTTTGCCACTGGAAGTTTCTAGCAACGCAGAACAAATGGTGCAAACAACAATTCTGAGAGGAGCATGTGACTGGGGTGATTTCCTCTGTTTACTCACTTTGGACTTTTAGAAGTCACAATATTGTCTCTGACTAATGAAATAAGTAGAAAGTATTATTATAACACGCAGTTCTCTAATGACTATAGTATGTAGCTATATATATCTCCCTTTACCTGGTGGTATAATGAATCTTGCTCTAAAGGTTTATAATAATTAACTTATCTCCCCCTAGCTCTACGACACAGTGTTTCCCAAACTTTCTAGACTCGCGAACCCCTTTCACAAACATTGGAGTTGCGCGAACCCCCTGATAAATATCCATAACCACGCACTTAACTTTAAACCTAATTTTTTATAAAATGTATTTATTAATTGTGATCAAAAGTTTTAATATATTAAATTAACCTACTATGGAACTGTGGGATACACCACCAAACATAATGCGAGAATAGTGAAACTACGTAAGTACAAATTCAAATAATTACACATTTATTTAAAAAAAATTAAAACTGAAATTAAATAAGCAAAATAGTAACACATTTTCTTATCTTTATTGTCCCAATATTATAACATTTCACAGGTTTAAAAAAAAGTGATACTGGAAATTTCTGCTTTGACAAAACTGAACTCCCTTCGTGTAGTCACAAAATTCCATGCAGATTTAACTTTCAAAAACTGTTTGCGAGTTTTAACAGCTATAGTAGGGAGCCCCATAACTTCTTTGGTACTGACTGACAGCTGACAGCTTTAAAAAGTTACCAGACCAAATTACGTATCCTTACGCCGAACCAGATGATCTGCAAAAACATGTGTTTAGCGGCTGTCACTTCTGACAGTCAAGATTTAGGTATTTACCAACATGTTGACTGTCAGAAGTCAGCTGTGAGCTGTCAGTCAGCACCAAAGAAGCCATGGGGCTAATGTACTCACATCTTCGTGGGACTTAGTTAAAAGAATTCGCTTGCTTTGGATGGCACAAAACTCTCAAGATAGGAACCACAGATGATAAATGAAGTTTCAAGCCACTTTCAGCATTGAGCCTGTTTCTATTGTTGAAATTGAAACAAATTATTGGTTTTGGGTATAGAAAAGTTAAGCGTGGTTTTCTGAAGAGATGATAGACCGAAACCTCTATAATTTTATATAATATAATCTTGTAAATGTGCCTCGCAAAATTTCACAAACTGTTCGTTATAAATCCGCCATCATGGTAATATTTTGGCGGACCCCTTGGAAGATTTCTCGAACCCCCTGGAGGTTCGCGAGCCACAGTTTGTGAACCAATGATCTAGCACAATCTAGCACATAGACAAGGATACACCAGACCCACAGCCTCCAGGTTAAAATGTCTGCTCTCCTTGGGAGATATTGAATCCTTCAACATGAGAATCGCTACGTGCCATCAAGGGATACTTTTTTTTTTTTTAAAAAAAGCTCATTTTAAACATGGTTTCACCAGAGAAAACCAATCCTTTTCGAATCAATGGGCCGGCTTCCAAAAAGTTAGGTTCAGGTGGCGACCCAACCCCCTCTTAACATAATCCTACCTCACGAAGAGCTTACGCAGACTCCACATTACGATCACAATGGTCCCTTTGTAACAAATATGTTAAACGTGAGTCGTTTAACAAATGCACATTCGGAAAAAAAACACAAATGCAAAAATATTGACTTTTCTCGCGTCCCCCCCACATCCCTACCTTAATAAAGGTCACTTTAAAAAAAATTAAATTAGTTTGAATGAAACCATAGTGTTTTAAGAGAGGTATTGGGGTGGAGGGGGGTCAAAAGACCAGACATTATAATGAACTACTTTCAGCCATGTTTAGGAGGTCCGATTTATTATGTATCTCAAATAATTTTAGCACTAATGGATAAGGGTCCCGGTAGATCCCCATTATAGGCTTATAGAGGAGAGTCTGGACTCGCCGGCCACCCCTCCTCTTTACGAGTGTCCCGAAATATGAGAGGGGTGAAGGGAAATTGAATATCAATTCCTCCATAAAAAAAAAGCATTATTAATAAACCTAGCTTGTGACAGATAAAATGATTGGATCTCGTTAAACTATAAAAAGTTGGAATTCTATGTTAAAAGTTGGTATACAAAAGGCAATTTTTTTCTTTGCTAAAAATTGTAATAATAAAAATATGATCAAATTTAAGTGGTATGATGAGTCATATGGAGAGAGAAACTACAGCTTATTTTTTAATTCTTAAATTTTAAATATTTGATTTGGTCACAATATGACTGCCATGATAACCAGATCAGACACACATTTTACTTCCAATGGTCTTTGATGGAGGGAAATGTTTTGTAGGGACTGGCAACTTTGGTTCGTTATGTGAATATAAAAAAGCAAACTCCATGGCATCAGCTATACCGGCCGAGCAGCCGCCGCGAGTTGGTGAAGATAGTGCCAACATTTACAGATAGAGGGTGTCATGTGGTAGGCACAAAGAAGCCTCTGGCCGTTTATCTCAGTTTTCTAAACCGTATACGCTACCTTTCCCTTAAAGTAAGAAGAAAATACAAGAGTGCAGTTGGTATTTTCAGACAAAAAACGTCATCTGTTACCAATTAGAAATTTGAGTAGTTTGTGTCCCATTAATTTTAATTAAAATCGACATAATTTACATATAAAGACCAAATAATCAATTTCGTGAAAAGATTCGATTTAGTTTTATTTCGCGTATGTATAATACATTTTTTTTAAATGCTACAGTGAACTCAAAAAATATTTTGATATTAATTTTGTTGTGTCAATTAAAAGTTTGTAAAAACAAGTCTTTAGATATTTCGGTGTCCCTTTTAATAATTAATTTTTGTAATGTTCTTAAAACTTAATACAAGAAAATTATTAGTGTATTATAAAATATATTTAACACCTTCAAACATAATTATGTTTAAGAAACTTAAAATTTATTCAAGTGATTTAATAATAATAATAATTTTTTACAGCCCTCCACTAATATAATAATCTGGTCACGAGATATCTTGTCTGCGTATTATCAGGTGGTGATATTGATATACCTGTGGTCCCAGACGCGAGGTCCCCGGTGGAAGATGACGGGCTGCCCACTGGGGTCCACAGACACCCCGCTCACCTGACCCAGGTGAGGCAGGGAGGCGGGCCAGTCGAGAACCTCGCGGGGTCTCAGGGGCGGACTCACCTCGTTGCTCTGCACACAACAACACGGTCAAAAGCTCACTCTTTAACTGCTACTACCCGTCCGGGGTAAGGACGAAGAAGGTGAAAACATACTTCAGTGGCTGAACGGTCTAAGGCATCATTGTCGTGTTAGAATGGCCTGCTGATGAGGGGGAGATCAGGGTTCAAATCCCGATCGGGTCCATTGAGGGCGGTTTTCCCTAAATGATTTTCCACTCTCTTCCCACGAAAATGCGGGTAGGTTACCTCTACAATGCTTCCTTTCTCATCTCTACTCTATTCGAGTAATTATCATATATGCATATAACCTGAACAGGTAGTAAGACATGGCCGGGATTCTAGCCCCGACCCTCTCTTTACCAGCAAACTGGCCTAAACGAGCTTGGCATTTATTCCGCTTGCCCACCAATGTGGCTGTGATCACATCTTGTGTCGAGACCAGTATTATATACCATATCTCTGATAGGAGTGTTGATAAGTAACAACTAGGAACATTCTCCATGTATTCATTCGCCAAACCATATGATTTGCAAAACCATTATTCGCTTTTGGAAATAAACATTTTCGCAACAAACGCTTTGTTTTTAATTCTCTTTTCTTTTAACGGCTTTTAACTTATTAAAACACGAAATAAAAATAATAATATTTGTATGTTTCATTTCTGTGAAACCGGCGTCTATGGCTCACTTAAAAAAAAGCTTTTCAAACGAGAGTTTCTATAAGTCAAAAGTTGTGAGTTCAATTCACGTGTCAAGGTGTCATTTTTAAATTTATTAAAAAGAATAATATGATATTTAGATACAGCTGACCATAATTAATAAATGAGATAGATACCCGCCTCGGTGGCGTAGTTATCTGACGCGCTAGTTTCGTGTTGAGCTAGACTTCCAATGATGGAGAGATTAAGGTTCGAATCTCGTTCGGGTGAACTAGGAAGGTTTTTTTTCCTTAATGGTTTTTCACTCTACCTCCACGAAAATGCTGGTTTACTTCCTCGATATTTAACCTTCTCAATTCCTAACCTATCTGCGTGATTAGTACTTAAGCGTATAACTTGAACGGGTAGTAAGACGTGGTGATATAAAAAAAAGTAATAGCATAATCATTTAAACCATCAAAAAACATAATAGTTTTATTAATAAATTTTGTTATTTCCACTAGCCATGAAAATGCCAATTATACAGTATTTTTTTAAATCGTTTGATAACACTTTTTATTGATACTATAGTATTACTAAGACAATAATAATTATTTCTGAAAATAGGCTGAAAACTGACGTTAGACACTTTGAGTCAATGTTTGCAATCTACACTAATATTATATAGAGGAAAGATTTGATTTTTTGTTTTTTTGTTTGTAATGGATAAACTCAAAAACTACTGGACCTATTTTAAAAATTCTTTCACCAATATAAAGCTACATTATCAGCAAGTAACATAGGCTATATTTTATTTTGAAAATTCAATTTATTCCTCATAAAAATGTCGATAGTCACTCATATTTTATGGTAGAGTCTATTATGATTCTTCAATATGTGTGTTGAAAATAATAATAATGTGGAGGGGGGGGGGCGAGGGGGTCTAGTAAATAATATTCAGCTATCCTTCACGAAGATACACTCCCATTGTAGATAAGGTATACACTTAACCAGGCTAATGGTTAGTCTGTTTTTAATATAATATTATCCGCACTAAGTGGCACGCAGACAAAGGTGTCAATCTCGTATAGTTTGAGTCAACCAATGATGGGAGGTCATGGTTTGAATCCCGGTCGGATGCACTGAGGTACTTATTTTTCCTAAATGGTTTCCCACTCTCCTTATAAGTATAAATAGTCAGGATGGTTGGTAAGACACTAGAGACACGCTAAAAGAAGTATTTTTTTAAAGGGAACCATATGCTGTACTCTCAACGAACTTTTCGGATGTTAATCCCTCACCTGCCGCACCGTGTGACGGTTCAGTAGGTCCCGGATCTCCGAGTAGAACACCTCGTTCAAGTCTTGGAGGGCCCTGGCTTCGCACACCGTCGAGAGAAGGGCAGCCGCCGCTAACCACAACACTGGAGCCGCCATGTTTGGTGGAGGAGCTGGCGTGACGTATGCTGTGACGTCACAATTCGAAATCAATACAGCAACATCTGTCCTCAAACCAATGTGGAGCCTATTCTACAGGACCTGGGTCAACTATTTTGTTAATCTAAGTACAATTGTTCATAGGAAGACAGAAAATTAACTATTTCTCTTTTTATGTTCTCATACGTAAAGTCATGTGACCTTCACTTTTGGTAGAAAATAGCAATACACATAAAATAACATCAATGTTAACTGTATAAAAAAGTTTGTATTCTAACTTTATTTCTACAAACTTACTTTTATGTTGTCCTCTGGAGGATATGTGAGCAGAGACGTGATCTCCGGATGTACAGGGAAAGACCGTAGAAAGAAGGGGGGAGGGCAAGGGGGCGAATCACCCCCCTTCCCCAGAAAATTTATGGCAGCACTATAAAATTTTTAACTAGACATAGTGTTTTTTTAACAAATTTCATTTTATATACCATGGGCTGAAAGTTCTTATAGCTAAAACAATTTTTTGGGAGCAAAATAGATAAAATATTTATCTAGTAAAAACATGGAGTTTAATTATTCAAAAATTGTTGATATAACATTAAAAATATTCCGGCCCCGTGGTGTCTTGATCAGCGCACCTGGCTACTAAATTAAGAGTCCCGGGTTCGATTCCCAGCTGGTACCTTGGGTATTTATTTCGAAAGGGGAATCATTCCAACGGTCACCAGGGGTTGTTTAATTTGGTTTAAGCTAGGTTAAGACTCACATAATCTTAATAACTATCACCATGGGCAAGGCTTTGTTCCACCAGAGCGTCTAATAGTCTACATGGTGACCTGGTGGTCTAGGGGTAAGGTGTCAGACTTTTGTGCTGAGGGTCCGGGGTTCAATCCTCGGTCCCGGCACAGATTTATCTGATTACCAAACCCTTCCTTCACCTCTGACAAGACATCTTGTGAATGTGGGGAATGCCAGGCCTCCTCCTTGGTTCGGATTCCACGTTAAACTGTAGGTCCTCCATTTCATCTCACAATCACCCTACCATTACACATTAGCGTAAGTGCGTATAACCAGAACGGGTAGTAAGACGCGGTTCTAATAATAATAATAATAATAATAACAGATAGTATTATGAAAAAGCATTGATTTGATCAAGGTCAATTGGCTGAAGTGCTTAAAACATTCAAGATATTTCCATCTGCTGTTTGTAAAGTTGCTCATTAGCCCGCCAAGGGCTTTCTCTTCTTACTAAAATCATTTACTCCGTCCTTTAAAAGTAGCGGGTTCGCTCAGGCATGGAGCCCTCAACAAATAAGGTGTCGGCCGACCACGGTGACTCGATCGTATGAAAAAACTCAATTGAGAGATAGGAACTGAATTAACAGGTACGTTGCCGGGTTTTGAACCTGGAATGGTCAGTCCCGCGCCCTGACTTTTTTTTTTTTTCAAAGCGTACATTTCTGAGGCGCGCGAAACTTTATTCCAGGTGTGAATTTATAATGTAATAACTCTTAACATTCAAAAGCTTATGTATATGTCAATCCGAGTTTTTTTTCTCTCATAAATTTGTTGTATTCAACAGATAGTACTGACAAGACATCTTGTGAATGTGAGGAATGCCAGGCCTCCACCGTGGTTCGGATTCCACGTTAAACTGTAGGTCCTTCATTTCATCTCACAATCACCCTACCATTACACATTAGCGTAAGTGCGTATAACCAGAACGGGTAGTAAGACGCGGTGCCAATAATAATAATAATAATAATAGTCTACATACAGGCGACCGAACTGAATGGCATGTTCCTCCCGATAAGAATACCATATCCCTTCTTTTTTTTTATTATAAAAACTGCAAAAAAAAAACGCCCTTAGCTCGCAATCTCTACCATTCCACCTTCAGGCTACATTCGCAATGACCCCTTGTTGCGATATAGCTCTGTAAACATTTCAAATACCAGAATGTTTATGTTTCTTGGTATGTAGCTAGTTAGTGATTCTGAGAACAGTAGTCTTAACTCTTAATATATTTTGTTATTAATTGTATAAGATTTTACTATAGAAATACACAAACTTCCCCCTTCCCCTACCAAACACACACACATATATTTTTTTTTTATCTACCATAACATAGGGGACCCACCTCGACCGTGAACATGGAACACAAAAACAATTTAAAAAAAATTGTAGACCTGCTTCGGCGGCCACATGGTCTCGTAATAGACTAGACTGCCGATGACAGGTAGATTGGGGCTCGAATCCCGGTCGGGTGTACTAAGGGTGATTTTTCTCCCAAAGGGGTTTCCACTCTATTTTTTTTTATCATCCTCCCCTATTAGTGTAAATACTTTGATAGACCGGACTAGTGGTTGGATTTAGGCACACTAAAAGCAAGCATTAAGTTTGTAGATCTAGTAGATTAGATTGTTACAGGGAGACAAAACAGGAGGGTCCATTCCCCCTGCCTGTCCACACCGAAGCCTAAGCTTATTGTGCGGTTATATCTAGTAAATTAATGTTTAATTTAAACCTATTGTTTCTTTATATGTGTAAAAACTCTTTCTTTAACAACCTCTTTACAAGTACACTAGTTCCAGTAAATTATATTTTTCATAAAGTTATTTTGTAAATGTATTTCTCACAGATTCTTAATTTCGCTCATTTCATTAAAACGTAATTTATCACTGTTTAAATATGTGTTCAGCCTTTCACAGTGATGCATTACCGGCCGGGGACTGGATGTTGTGCCTGTCCTAATCTTAAATTAGTTTATGAGGCATATGAAGCTACGACAGGCCTAGCTAGCAAGCCAGTAGTGGAAACTAGAGATGGGCGATATATCACTTACTGTGATTTTTTCACCGATACCATTTGATCACTGATACTCCCAGTTACTCGATCCCAAAAGTATCGGTGATTGAGATATGTGATCGGAGATACTCGAAATACTCGAAATACTCACAATACTCGAAATACTCTAAATACTCGCAATACTCGAGCTACGGAGCTAATACTGCTTCTTTTTCTAGACACTCGAATAAATACTCGCTTCACGGCCTTTGTTATTCTTTTATTTTTTATTTTCTACCAACTAATTGAGAATCGACCTTATTGACTGGCATGTTTTACGTGTTATTTCTATTTAAAACACTTGATCTCTTAGAGCTCATTTATCAAAAACAGTATAAGATTGCTACGTAAAAATGACTTTAGTAGTTTAAATGTTTCCTTCACATGCATTTTCAATACAAAACATTTGTTGTTAAGAGCAAAATTCAAAAGCAAGCTTAGCTTACTAAGCAAATCACATTTCGGATTCTTTTTAAAAGTAGGCTACGAAAAAAAATCATTTCTTTTTTTCGGTGATCCTATCCCCAAAATCGTAAATAATGAATTAAAATAAGTAACAAAATAGAAAAAATAGAAATAAACCTTATTATATTATTTACAATGCGTTGATGATCCTCATCATCCTATAGTCTAATCTAAAGTGTGTTTATATAATAATTGATTAAATATTTTCTAGCATCTTATAGGTTTATTTGCTTCTAATAGATGTATAGCTCATCTACTATTATATGTACGGTATTTAAAATAAAATAACACTACAATAATATAATATATGACCTGCTTTCCAAACGTTTTCTAAACAAATCACCATTATGTTATGTTCATTTTTAATCTCACATAAATTTTAATTGTAGTGAAATAGATCACTAAATAAATTACACAATTACAAGAGTTTCTCATAGTACGTAAAATAAGTTAATATTGGTATTCAAGTTTAACATAATGTTTGTTGGACCACTAATTTTGCCCAAATTACATAACATTTCACTATAAAATACTAAATAACATATTTTATTTCTCTATTTTTCAATTGTATTAAACTTCTTAAAACGCATACTTTTGTATTGACTGTACATTAGTCAGGCAACACGAAACCCGGAGATTAGGTAGCTGTATGTCAATAATGTCAATGTCAGTGCCGACTGCCGAGTGCCGACAGAAAGAGCTTATGTTAAGTCTTTAAGTATCGAATTCCATTGCAAGCCGCCAAACTTCCAAGTAATTAGTTCTCCTTTCAAGTTCCAACCGACAACCGAATGTCATGGGATTATTCGAGTAAATACCCAGTACTCAGAAATACTCCATACTCCATACTCGATACTCGATACTCGATTGTACGCGCCTACTCGGACAGCAGCTAAATACTAACAGTGAAAAATCACTGGTATAAATCACCGATATTTTAAAATCACAGTCACTGTATTCACTGATATCGCAAAATCACTGTTTTTCCCATCTCTAGTGGAAACTATATGGCTTGTATAAAAAACTGACCCGGACTATAGGCTGGAAACGGTAATGGATGGGGGGGACCTCATTAAAACGTGATCATTGTTTCAAAATCTCTGCCTCAAGAGCCCGCCTCTTAGCTGATTATTGGGAATATTAAAAACAAGACTAGGCTTGAGCCAGAAAATATATAGAAGTGTTTGTTTTATTCTTTAAATTGAAAACAGTGAAATTAAAATGAGTTCAATAATTTTATTAATTATAAAATTTTGTTGCATTTAAAAACACACGATAAAGCAAGCTCCCTGGTATATGTTTCACTGTTTTCAAAACTAGAATACATAAAACCGCATTGTACTAGTTAAGCTAGGTGATCCATGCGGTGAGATGGGTTCTTAAGATTAGAATATAGGTGACGCAAGAAAATAGTTATTTTTAATCTCTATTAAGGATGTCCTGGAATTTAATGACAACTCTTTCTCTTTATATAAAAGTTTGTCATCTAGTTCCGCTATGCTCATGGTAGATATCCAAGAACTTTTGAAATCACAATTTGAATAAAATTAAACTCTAAGTTTCTATTGGAGCAATATTTTATCCGTATTGGTTAAAATAAATTTTGCTATAAAAACTGCAAAAACACTGGCCTTATCTCGCGTTTCCTACATTCCCACTTTAATTCATCTGGTTCGAGCTTTATTACCTTTCTAAACTATCTGATATCTGTGGGGTGAAGTGGTCTCTTTAATCACTAACATGTTTGGATATGGGTGTGCTTTTAAAAAAAATTCATATCTGTATCAACGATTTTATTTAATCATTTTATTTATTCCTTGATAACGATCAAACAGTTTTTTACACTTTTTAACAATTCATTTAATATATACACCTACATCTTTATTTTGATGCAGTTTAAAGAACAAACTCTTCAAGTAGGCTACATGTGAAGCTTACTGATAATAATTCTTAATTTAATGTGAAGCACATATTCATTAATGAGATCATAAAATTTAATTATTTAAATCAAAAAATACATGTTAATGTATATTATCACTAAACATGACACCATGGGTGACGTTAATAGGGGTTTGGGAGAGATAGAGGGAACACTTCCCCCTCAAAGATCTGTGTTTTATCCAGAAAGTTTAAAATCCACCTTTGGAGCCATTGATAGATTATAAATTTAATTTTCTTTCGTGTGACTTATAGAAATAATTTAGCTATCATACTATTCGTGTTATTCAGATGGTATGGAACAATTCTAAATTTTATTTTCTAAATTAAAGTGAAACTAGATTCATTCCCTGTGTGTGTGTGTGTAGTGTATGTCCCGCTTTCATATTTTCTTCCACAATAATTTAGAGCTATACCTACAGCACGAGAGTTTCTAAACCACTAAAATAATCCTCAATTGTCTTTAAATTTTCGATTATCGTCTTGTTAAAAAATTACTTTATTTGATATTTTATTACAATTAGCGTGAAACGTCTTTGAAAATGAGCTAATATCACCTCTTTATGATTTATTCTTTTAAATTATGAACTCTAAAATGTGAGGTTTTAAATTCCATACAGACATGTTAATAAGTTTAAATTTAATTCTGTTGTGAACCATGTTTTTAAATAACAACTAATAATTTAATAACTTGTGATTTTTATACTTCTTCATCACGTCTCAGCGTTCCTGTAGGCGGCCCCCGTAATGTGAATCCATAAAACAAATTCAAATTAATTTGACACCATTTTATTTTCTCATAACAGACAGGTACACACACATTGGCTGCGTCTGGCTCAGAGACACTGGCTAGGTATGCGCAGTCTAGTAGTAATACATGTGTTGTGGTGTAGTACTGACCTCACGGCCACAGTGTTGGTTGCGTCCGGCTCAGGGACACTGGCTAGGTATGCGCAATCTAGTAGTAGTACATGTGTTGTGGTGTAGTACCGACCTCACGGCCACAGTGTTGGTTGCGTCCGGCTCAGGGACACTGGCTAGGTATGCGCAATCTAGTAGTAATACATGTGTTGTGGTGTAGTACCGACCTCACGGCCACAGTGTTGGTTGCGTCCGGCTCAGGGACACTGGCTAGGTATGCGCAATCTAGTAGTAGTACATGTGTTGTGGTGTAGTACCGACCTCACGGCCACAGTGTTGGTTGCGTCCGGCTCAGGGACACTGGCTAGGTATGCGCAATCTAGTAGTAATACATGTGTTGTGGTGTAGTACCGACCTCACGGCCACAGTGTTGGTTGCGTCCGGCTCAGGGACACTGGCTAGGTATGCGCAATCTAGTAGTAGTACATGTGTTGTGGTGTAGTACCGACCTCACGGCCACAGTGTTGGTTGCGTCCGGCTCAGGGACACTGGCTAGGTATGCGCAATCTAGTAGTAGTACATGTGTTGTGGTGTAGTACCGACCTCACGGCCACAGTGTTGGTTGCGTCCGGCTCAGGGACACTGGCTAGGTATGCGCAATCTAGTAGTAGTACATGTGTTGTGGTGTAGTACCGACCTCACGGCCACAGTGTTGGTTGCGTCCGGCTCAGGGACACTGGCTAGGTATGCGCAATCTAGTAGTAGTACATGTGTTGTGGTGTAGTACCGACCTCACGGCCACAGTGTTGGTTGCGTCCGGCTCAGGGACACTGGCTAGGTATGCGCAATCTAGTAGTAGTACATGTGTTGTGGTGTAGTACCGACCTCACGGCCACAGTGTTGGTTGCGTCCGGCTCAGGGACACTGGCTAGGTATGCGCAATCTAGTAGTAGTACATGTGTTGTGGTGTAGTACCGACCTCACGGCCACAGTGTTGGTTGCGTCCGGCTCAGGGACACTGGCTAGGTATGCGCAATCTAGTAGTAGTACATGTGTTGTGGTGTAGTACCGACCTCACGGCCACAGTGTTGGTTGCGTCCGGCTCAGGGACACTGGCTAGGTATGCGCAATCTAGTAGTAGTACATGTGTTGTGGTGTAGTACCGACCTCACGGACACAGTGTTGGTTGCGTCCGGCTCAGGAACACTGGCTAGGTATGCGCAGTCTAGTAGTAATACATGTGTTGTGATGTAGTACTGACCTCACCACCACAGTGTTGGTTGCTTCCGGCTCAGGAACACTGGCTAAGTGTGCGTAGTCTAGTAGTAATACATATGCTGTGGTCTAGTACCGATCTCACGGCTACAGTGTTGGTTGCGTTCGGCTCAGGGATACTGGATAGATATGCGCAGTCTAGTAGTAATAAGTCAATTCAATCATCAATTCACGTACAATAATAATTAGTTTTACTACTTTGACAAGATTGATGCTGCCATTCGAAATATAAAATGAATTTTAAAATTGATGCATGTGTTTATATTTAGTAAAAATTATTCATTTTTCGTAAGCTTAAAATGTGTCTCGTATTTAAATTTAATTTATCCATATTACGGATGCCACTAAAAAGAGAGTAAAAATAGTATCTGGTGAAAGAAGGTAAAAGATATATTAATGTTCTTTCAAGTTTGTAAAGCGACAAAGATTTATTGTGAAAATGGATCTGAATGCTCAGACATTCTTTAATTTTCTAGAAATCTAACAGGGAAAACAAACCGTAGTGCTTATATTTAAAAATAAAAATAAAAATATAAAAAAGCCTTCAAACTGTTGTTAGGAAAACTGTATGTAAGAAGATATCTTTCATCCCGTATCAAAAGGGTTCTATGGAAGCATATATATATATATGTATATATTTCAACTCTTGTTACGAAGGTTCTATCCGAGCAAATATCTTTCAACTCTTGTTAGGAAGGTTCTATCCGAGCAAATATATTTCAACTCTTGTTAGGAAGGTTCTATCCGAGCAAATATCTTCAACTCTTGTTAGGAAGGTTCTATCCGAGCAGATATATTTCAACTCCTGTTAGCAAGGTTCTATCCGAGCAGATATATGTCCACTCTTGTTAGGAAGCTCCGAAGGTTCTATCTGAGTATATATCTTTCAACTCTTGTAAAGAAGGTTCTATCCGAGAAAATATCTTTAAACTCTTGTAAAGAAGGTTCTATATGAGTAAATATCTTTCAATTCTTGTTAGCAAGGTTCTATCCGAGAAAATATATTTCAACTCTTGTAAATAGGGTTCTATCCGAGCAAATATCTTTCAATTCTTGTTAGGAAGGTTCTATCCGAGCAAATATATGTCCACTCTTGTTAGGAAGGTTCTATCCGAGCAAACATATGTCCACTCTTGTTAGGAAGGTTCTATCCGAGCAAATATATTTTCACTCTTGTAAAGAAGGTTCTATATGAGTAAATATCTTTCAAATTTTGTAAAAAAGGTTTTATCCAAGCAAATATCTTTCAACTCTTGTAAAGAAGGTTCTATCTGAGCAGATATCTTTCAAATCTTCTTTAAAAGGTTATATCCGAGCAGATATCTGTCCACTCTTGTTATAAAGGGTGGGCCTATCTGGAGGCAGATATTTCTTACATTTACTAAGGAAAGATCCATTAAGATGGTGTTTATCTCGAAGAATTTGCCGGAGTCAAAACATTCTAGCTACGAGTGTGGTTGTATCTTTCCTCATGGGGAGCGCGTGGTGTCGGGTGAGATCCAGGGACCCGCGAGACCCTGGAGGCCCTCTGCTATATCCCCCAGCTGCGGTCGGGCTGAGTCCAGATGTATCCGGTGCCCGTCATCGTGCAGAAGGCGTTGTAATAGCGCCCTGGGCTGCGGCAGTAGGACCACAAGGGGCACTTGCACCGGAACAGAATCTGGAACTCCTCCTTGCAGATCTCGTTCCACCAGCACGTCCGCTGAGGAACAACAGTTGAAGAGGGGTTAGGTTCACACTTAATTTTCATCGTGTGGTTATTATGAGCATTTCTGCTTGTTTTACATCTTCTCTGGGTTGGGATCTGTCGTGTTTCTTAAGGTCCTTAAGGTGACCTGGCGGTCTAGGGGTAAGGTGTCAGACTTCTATGCTAGCGGCCGGGGTTCAATCCTCGGTCCCAGCACAGATTTATCTGAAAACTGTAGGTCCTTCATTTCATCTCACAATCACCCTACCATTACACATTAGTATAAGTGCGTATAACCCGAACGGGTAGTAAGACAGGGTGCTAATAATAATAATTAAGGTCCTTAAGGTGCGATAGAAGGGATTGCGAGAAAGGGTCAGGGGTTTTGTAGTATGGTGTTTGTGAGATGAAATAGAGGACCTACAGTTTAACGTGGGATCCGAACCACGGTGGAGGCCTGGCATTCCCCTCATTCACAAGTTGTGATTAATATACGTCTTGTCAGAGGTGAAGGAACGGTTTGACGATCAAATAAATCTGTGCCGGGGCCGAGGATTGAACCCTGGACCCCCAACACAGAAGTCCGACACCTTACCCATAGACCACTCGGTCAACCCCATAGCTCTAAAATTAGTTTAAAAGCAGCTCAATATCTGTAACCGACGCCTAAACCATCACTATAACGCTTGATGAGTATGCTGGAAGCCCCACCGGTGGGCGCGCCTACTAAAATGTCAGACTCTCCTCTATTCTGGTTTGCCGCTCGCATATAGACCAGAGGTTCAAATTCCGGTTGGGTTTACCCAGTGTGATTTTTCCCTAAACGGTTTTATACTCACCTTACACATGAATTCGGGTACACTTATTCTAAATTCTACCTACCTCATCCCTACCCTGCTGGTGTAGTTAAATGCGAGAAGCCCGGATGGGTAGTAAGACGTGATGAGCATAATATTGTTGGATGGGTGTACTGTGATTTATCACTAATTTTCCCTTCCCCTCTCTTCGCTAATCATGGTACATTTTCTCTAACATTCTCTCCTCGCCCCCATTAAACCATTATATGCCACATTAAGTAAAAGAGAGCACTTACCTCCGTGAGGTACCCGAGGATGGTCTGGTCACTGAACGTCCTTTTAACCAGGTTCCTGGCGTCTAGAGGACTTGTTTGTAGCGCCATCGCAAGTCCTAGCAGCAGCTGCACACAAGACACAATCAGACAGGTACACAGGACACAATGAGGCAGTTACGCAGGACACAACCAGGCAGGTACACAGGACACAATTAGGCAGGTACACAAGACACAATCAGGCAGGTACGCAGGACACAATGAGGCAGTTACGCAGGACACAATCAGGCAGGTACACAGGACACAATTAGGCAGGTACACAAGACACAATCAGGCAGGTACGCAGGACACAATGAGGCAGTTACGCAGGACACAATCAGGCAGGTACACAGGACACAATTAGGCAGGTACACAAGACACAATCAGGCAGGTACGCAGGACACAATGAGGCAGTTACGCAGGACACAATCAGGCAGGTACACAGGACACAATTAGGCAGGTACACAAGACACAATCAGGCAGGTACGCAGGACACAATGAGGCAGTTACGCAGGACACAATCAGGCAGGTACACAGGACACAATTAGGCAGGTACACAAGACACAATCAGGCAGGTACGCAGGACACAATGAGGCAGTTACGCAGGACACAATCAGGCAGGTACACAGGACACAATTAGGCAGGTACACAAGACACAATCAGGCAGGTACGCAGGACACAATCAGGAAGTTACGCAGGATACAATGAGGCAGTTACGCAGGACACAATCAGGCAGGTACACAGGACACAATTAGGCAGGTACACAAGACACAATCAGGCAGGTACGCAGGACACAATGAGGCAGTTACGCAGGACACAATCAGGCAGGTACACAGGACACAATTAGGCAGGTACACAAGACACAATCAGGCAGGTACGCAGGACACAATCAGGAAGTTACGCAGGATACAATGAGGCAGTTACGCAGGACACAATCAGGCAGGTACACAGGACACAATTAGGCAGGTACACAAGACACAATCAGGCAGGTACGCAGGACACAATGAGGCAGTTACGCAGGACACAATCAGGCAGGTACACAGGACACAATTAGGCAGGTACACAAGACACAATCAGGCAGGTACGCAGGACACAATCAGGAAGTTACGCAGGATACAATGAGGCAGTTACGCAGGACACAATCAGGCAGGTACACAGGACACAATTAGGCAGGTACACAAGACACAATCAGGCAGGTACGCAGGACACAATGAGGCAGTTACGCAGGACACAATCAGGCAGGTACACAGGACACAATTAGGCAGGTACACAAGACACAATCAGGCAGGTACGCAGGACACAATCAGGAAGTTACGCAGGATACAATGAGGCAGTTACGCAGGACACAATCAGGCAGGTACGCAAGACACAATCAGGCAGGTACGCAGGACACAATCAGGAAGTTACGCAGGACACAACCAGGCAGGTATGCAGGACACAATCAGGCAGGTATGCAGGACACAACCAGGCAGGTACGCAGACAAGGAAACAACAAATACTCAGCCCTACGGGAGTTTCGCTTCTGGAGCAAGACTCAGGCCAGCGCTGTATTTCGGAAAAATCAGAGGGGTGGAAAATTTTGTAAAAAAAAAACCCAACTAATGATATTGAAAAAGTTTAGCATTGGCCATCTCTTTGTTACTCGACAAACAAATTTTTTATAAACACGTTTTCTACCTCCCGAGATGGATGTGTAAAGCCCATGCGTGTCCCATCACCCTGCTTCCATATACAGTAGCCCCGTAGCTTCCTTGGTGCTGACTGACAGCTCACAGCTGACTTCTGACAGTCAACATTTAGGTATGTACCTAAATATTGACTGTCAGAAGTGACAGCTGCTAAACACATGTTTTTTTTTTTTCAGATCATATGGTTCGCCGTAGGGATACATAATTTGGTCTGGTAACTTTTCAAAGCCGTCAGCTGTGAGCTGTCGGTCAGCACCAAAGAAGCCATGGGGCTACTGTAGACCTACTAAGAGAATTTTTACCCCTTTGTTTTGGCAACATGGTACGTGGCGTCGCCGGAAATCACCCAGATTATAGACAGTTGATCTGGTGGACGCTGTCCTAGTGTATTTTATTTATGCTTGTTAACTTCAAACTTTGTTCAGAACGAGAGATGTCAACACGTGATTATTATTTGGCCTTTCCTTTTGCTTACAGTAAATAAAACATGCACTATTTTCTCAAGTGTCTGAAGGGGTTTCCAGTAGGAGGTGCGGTAGGGGTTGAGGGGGGCAAGATATGTGCTGTCCCTGGGCAACGAAAAAATAAAAATTCGCCAATGACTCATGTCTCGGGCACTGGGGACCACTAGTGGCCATCCTCAGTAATAACGGCACTTCCAAGTGAGATATATTCCGTTCACGATAAGTTTTTACCTGGATGACAGTTCGAAAATCATATTTTTAGGTTTTGGGTTGCCAACACTTGTAAAAGATCACAGTTTTGCTATAAATGTAAAGATCTTTAATTACCTGTTATATATTACATTTAAAATAACGTAAACTTAAGTTTTCTTATACTATTTCATTTTTTTAAATAATTTCTTTTTATCCAACTCGAAACAATATTTTAAACATAATTAAAAGTACTTACTTTTCGTTTTGGAACGTTATTGATTATGTTTAATATAGTGCACATGTCAATACCTTTTAATACAGGCATCGTATTTACTTGGAAAAGAGAAAATTGTTGTCATTTTTTTACATACAATACATGATTTTATGATTATTTTAACGTATTTTGAAATATTTAACTGAATAAAATATTTTCATCAACTGCGTGTCTGCGTTATTGTTTACCGTTATGTTCAATCATATGATTTAGATTCGTCAGTCGCCATTTTGAAGCATGCTCGTTAGAAATTTTTGTGAAAGTGGTGTGAATATATTTTTTAAGGGGAATAAAACTATAAATAAACTTTTTGTCCGACCTCAAATAAATATATAAATAATATTGGCCCAAATTATTGTGGTTAGCTATCACATTAATATATTACCATATGTTTTCATTACAGTCATCCAAAGTGATAGATGTCAGCTGTTGGCGTAGTGATATATTAGGGATTATTTCTAGTACATTTTGAGCTGTCATCCAGGTAAACTTATCTCGTGAATGACTTATATTTTTAAACAGCTTGCTCTCAACATGTTCGTTGTAAAGCCTACGAACTGGAGAGCAAGTTTTCGTGTCACTCAAAGCGGACCTATCTGACGGTATTTGAAGAATGTTAGCAACCAGATAGTTGGCGAGCATTCACTTGAACACAAAAATAAAACATTGTATATTGCATTTTCTTTTTAAGGCGATTGGCCCCTTTGATTTGGCGTGGAAATGCAGAGCCATGGGAACAAACAGTTATCTTCAAGAATATTTATTGTTTTGCAATTTTATTTTGGAGAATGGTTTGTTCAATAATAGAAGTATGTTGATTAAGTTATATTTTTTATATACAAACCTCCTTTATGATTTTAACAGTGATCAAATATCAATAATTTTGACATTTTTCAATAAAAAACCGCCAGCTGCGTAGCAAAAAAAAAAAAGAACATGTAACACCTAATAAACATCGATACATTATCTTAAAAGGGGTGTTGAAAATATTAACATAAAAATTTCACTCGTTTTCAAGAAAATTGATATTTCCAAACGTATTATTTTTCCGCAAAACCTGTCCGGTAGCTAGCGCCTTCTACGGTTTCCGTGATCCATCTGTTATTGATGTCGCGGAAGGATACTTTGGTCGGTTGTGAAGATACGCCACGCCTTTCCCCCTCCCGCCCACCATCCTACAAAATAAGTTCTAGACTTACACTCGACAGGGCTAAGGGCCTTAATGTGCAGTCTAAAGTCCCATCTACAGACTACGAATCCGTGGGTGTGTGTAGTACTCCGTAAGAGATCGACTTCACACTAACAGATCTCGCTGTCTACAGAGTTCTTATCCTTAATCTCTTGGTCCTTATAGCTCCATAGAAGTTGACTCAACTTTAACTTTCTAAGGACTAGTCGATACGGACTGCCAAGGACTACCAATCACACCAAAGGAAGGTTGCGTGTGCATCGAAATGAAATCACCAATGTCATTTATCAAAGCAATTAATCTATCCAACGTTTTAAATATATTGTTTGTGACTGAACTTAACCTACATTTCAAATGTAACGTTTTATAAAAATATGTTTTGTAGTTACAGTAGCCCCATGGCTTCTTTGGTGCCGACTGACAGCTTTGAAAAGTTACCAGACCAAATTATGTATCCCTACGCCGAACCATATGCTCTGAAAACACATGTGTTTAGCAGCTGTCACTTCTGACTGTCAAAATTTAGGTATATACCTAAATGTTGACTTTCAGAAGTCAGCTGTGAGCTGTCATTCAGCACCAATGAAGCCATGGGGCTACTGTACTTTTGTTAATAATCGTTAAGCTGTGATATCGTCTGCTTCACAGGTGACATGTGTTTGCGCCTGTCTCTAGAAGATTTTCTTTCGAAAAGTTTAATTAGACGTGGTTTCCAACATTATCATTGGTTGGCACGGTCATGTGATTAAGAAAACAGACTGTGTGTACGCGATTTCCGTTTCTTGGGACTTAAGGGCTATAAGGATACGGAGAATATGTACGTTGTAGATGGAGCTTAAGTCGTTTCGTTTGAGTGTTTAGTTTATGTTAAAGCTAGTGAAACTTCTACCTAAACCTATATTTGTGAAAGCCGATTGATTGACACTCGAAGGCAATTTTTGGCTGGTCTCTAGTACAACCTCGTTTAAACTGAACAGTTTTTAAAAATGTTGTAGCTTGTGATTGTACACAGAGATCCCCATGTCGGAAGGACTAAAACTCTTCACCCATCCCCCCATCCAAAAAAGAGCAACCATTTTAACCTGGAAACTGTGTATCTGATTTATTTTTGTCTGCGGGCAGGTCCTTAACTATTTATTATCTGATGCGTGTTTTTCCGGCGGTGTTGAATGTAAGTTTTGCACCCAAATAACACGTTAAAAAAATATAACAAAGTATATCCATACGGTTAGTCGAAGTGAAAATTAGTTCCATATCTCACCACTAATTGGTAAATAAGAGAGGTCATTTCACCACATTTTCTATTAGGTATTTCCTTTAAGTTGTTCACCTCTTGGTTGAACGGGTCGTTAGAGAAATATTTACCAAGTGTTTGAGAAACACTAACGATCCTGGTGGATTCGTTCTTAATTAAAAGCAACCGGATTTATTTGTGACTTCTTGGTGTGTACTGTACATACATTCAACGCCTGTCTCTAATAGGTTAAGAAGAACCTTCTGGCAAACTGGTCCTTCTATAGCAAGGCATTTTGTTTGACATTAAACCCTTTTCTGAAACGATTATTATTATTATTTGAGATATTTAAGGGGGGGAAGTAGGGAACGTGAGGTAATGTCAAGTGTTTTTTTGCAGTTTTTATAGCAAAAAATGTGTTTGGCCAAAATAAATAAAATCTAGCTTCAGTACCATGGCCGTAGCCGGGGGGGGGG
>CABEEJ010001217.1:72444-91357 GCA_901482245.1 Timema douglasi
CCCCCCCCCGAAATTATTGGCTGGCTACGGCCTTGTTCAGTACAGACATACATTTTAATGTTCTTCATATGGCGATATCAACAGTTGTTGAATATCTATCATGAGCGTAGCGGCATTTGATGATACACTTTTTAAATGGAGAGAAAAAGTTGTCATCAAATTTCAGGACACTCTTGACAGATATTCAACAACTGTTGATATCACCACGTGAAGAAAATTAAACTTTATGCTTCCACTGAAAATATATTTGATTTATTTTGTCTAAAACACATGTTTTGATACACAAAAAAAAGCTGTAAAAATACTTCCCTTTTATCGCGTTTCCTATTATCTCACCTCTTAGCATGTACTTTCTGAACTGTATCAGCACATGACTTGTATACTAACTTAAATACAGAACGAACAGATACAACACCAAGCCCTTTGCCGTTAATTAATTACTGTGAAAGAGGAAACTCCAATTTTTCTAAGGGTACATTTTTTCGGCCATGTCGGGAATTGAGCCCTGGACCCTTAGCTTAGTTGGCAAACACACTACCGATTGGGTTAAGGTGTAGGAATTAAAACAATTGAGTCTTTTTACTACCATAATTGCGATCGTTGAGGTTAAAAATATGTTTGATTCCAAGAAGCTTTTAGCTTAGCATTGATGGGAGCGCAGAGTAGCTCATTTAATCTGGCTTGCTGGTCTTTGTTCGAATCCCGGTCGAGAGTACCAAGGATATTTTTTCATAAATTGTTTTTCATAGCACCACGTATATTATAATTACGCTAATGATTTTAGGGTTTAGGTAGGATACATTCAGAGGAAGTATACCCTCATTTGCGTTCAGGGAGAGTGGAAAACCATTATGGTAAAACCACCCTCACTACACCCAACTGAGATTCGAACCTCAACATAAATAGTTTCTTACTTTTCCTCTAAGAAACTCTACCTTCTTAATCGCTACCCTATTAGCGTAGTTAATTGCGGATATCCCAGAAGGTTAACGACACGCGAGAAAATAAACAAACCATCCTGAGCAAATAAAACAAACGAGGAACACGTCTTGTAAAAGATAATGGTGGACGTAAACAGTTTCAGTTGTCCGGTGTGATTGTGACTCCTGTGCTAACCGACTTGTTTGCTTAGGACCAGTTATAGCAGTATACTAGGAACACGGTAAGACTTAACACTTCTTTTCTAACCCAGTTCAGTGGTAGAATGGTCTAAGGCAGGCGTTCTTAAGGTGGGAGACGCGAGCTAATGTTTCTGTAGTTTTTATATCAAAACTTAGCTGTTTAATTCATCATGAGATGCGCATTCGTACAATTATCATATTTGCAGCAAAAAGCCAACTACAGAGTCGAAGGTGTCTTTATTATCTGATAGCTCGTGATTATCAAATTGATCACACATTTGTGGCCGGCAATTTCCGCACGTCCATCACAGAATCTACCTTAAAATATGAGTGAAGAATGGCGCTGGACACGGTACAATTCTTGGATAGCTCAGTGGTTAGATCATTGGCGTACTAAGTCAAAGGTTCCGGGTTTGATTCCTGTGTCTATGTGTGATTTCTCAATTTAATGAATATGGTATTTTTATGTGGCTATAATCATAACTAACAAATATGATAGCTTACCTATTTAATCCATCAACACTTTTTTTTTTTGTCAAAAGAAATCAAATAGTTCTCCATTATAAACAAAGAGCTTAATTTTCTTCTCATGGTGATATCAACCGTTATTGAATATCTGTCAAAGGTGTGCTAGAATGTAATGATAAGTTTTTCTCTTTATTTAAAAAGTTTCTCATCTAATACTGCTACGCTTATGACAGATATCCATCAACTGTTGATATCAACACGTGAAGAAAATTAAACTCGTATGCTACCACTGGAACAATATTTGATTGATTTGGTCCAAAACTGTAAACACACTGAACTTTTCTTGCGTTCCCTATATACCCACCTTAACGCCTCTTATTTAGTTAGTAAGTCTTGACACAAGGTTCAATTATAACAGTATAATATATGAAGGAGGGGAAAGTAGGGGAGTTTGGAGTTGTGTGGAGACGTGTAGGGGAAACAACTCCATAATGTAAATCAGCCAAGATTCAAACGTGGACCTTCCGCCATAAGTAACCCAATCAATTGCGAGCTTAAACATGTCATAAAATTTGTTTTTGCCTCTACCCATGACCAAGGAGTGATACATAAATATAACAAATTCAAGTGATTTTCTATACATATATAAAACTGCTTTCTATAAACTTAAGAACTTACATCAGTTTAATAGTTGTTCTGAGTGACCATCAAATTAACACCAAATAATTACGTATATTCCCTTGGACTCTGGTGTTTATAGAAGGTCTTTGCAACCTACCCCTACCCCCCCTTCCTTCACTCAAAATGTTATCTTGGTTAAGGTCTTGATTGTATAACTACCCTTCCCTGCCTCTCCCCCCGCTAAATTTATGAGTGCGCCACTGGCTACAGCAAAAGTATTTTTTTAAATGCACAGGAACTTCTGAGAATTTCGTTACACAATTAAATATTTAATTTGTTATACTATATTATATAAAATACTGATATAATATGTTTCAACGTTTGTCTACAAACGTATTTTAAACGTTGTCACTTTTTAAAAGTAGTTTTAAATTAAACTTAAAATAAAATATAAAAGTGTATCTTATTTAATGAAGCACTTTATTAAGTAAGTTCGGTGACCTGGCGGTCTAGGGGTAAGGTGTCAGACTTCTGTGCTGGCGGCCGGGGTTCAATCCCTGGTCCCGGCACAGGTTTATCTGATTACCAAACCCTTCCTTCACCTCTGACAAGACATCTTGTGAATGTGGGGAATGCCAGGCCTCCACCGTGGTTCGGATTCCACGTTAAACTGTAGGTCCTTCATTTCATCTCACAATCACCCTACCATTACACATTAGCGTAAGTGCGTATAACCCGAACGGGTAGTAAGACGCGGTGCTAATAATAATAATAATAATAATAAGTAAGTTTGTAAGTAGTGCTGACACCTTATCTCTGTCGGTAGTACGATTTACTTCTAATTTAAGGGTGTCAGTTTCGATTCCCCAGCATTATCGGGGAAAATAATATTTGGTGATATTAGGGGCCACCCCTTTGGCATTGTTGCATTAACGGGGTAAGGGGACTGGATTATGTGTCTGTTATGGAATTAAGTTAGTTTGTACGTCGTGCTTTGATATAATAATTCCGTTTAGAGAGTGCACGTTAACCTACTCAAAGGAACAAAAGTTTGTAAATCGTGCTCTAACATTATTATGATTAATATTAGAGTGCACATTAAAGAGGCAGATAAACAAAATAAATTTTAAATTAACCCTGAATGGATCAATTTCGACTTTGTCCCCTCCCCCTCTAACTCACCTGTATCTTCATCGCCTCGTCCCAAAACTGTCTACAGCGCTGCACTGGACCTAGCGGTAGGAATCTCTTTTCTTAGAGGATAAGGGGGTTAGGGTGTCGCCCTAAGCTTCAGATGACGGACCTCAACTTGATTGGTGTTAAGTAAAGGGATTCACGACGCCCATTAAAATCCTCTGAGGCGTTTACGGACGTCGCGCGATGAAGCTGATCTCTCGCGGCCGAGACCAACATCTCCCGTTGCTAGGCGACCGTCTCGCGGCATCTTTTTTCCAAATCTTGCGCCGATTTTTTTGTTTTTGCACCGCGTCTTATTAACCGTTTGTCTTATACGCTAATAAACTAACTACGCTATTGATTTTAGGGACTAGTAAGGTTACTTATATGTGTACCCACATTTGCGTGGAGGAAGAGGGTAAACCCATTTTGGAAAATGCATCCCTCCCAGTTCACTCGATCGAGATTTGAACCTCGATCTCCCCGTCCTTGGCAGTCTAGTTCAACACGAAAATAGCGCGTTTGCTAACTACTCCAGCGAGGTGGGTTTACTTAAGTTACTAAAACAATTTTAGTATACTCATACATCAAGTCATTATCTGGAGCTGTCACCTAGGCAGTCCCCGCAGGCTGAAGTGGGGGGTTTTCGTAGTATTTATGGGTGATAACAGGCGTGTAAACAGCATTTTCGTTGGGAAACCTGAAGATATAAGACCCCTTGGTAGGCCACAAATACCAATGGGAGGGAAATATTATAAAAGATTTGAGGGCAGTTGGGTTTTAGGTTCTAGACAGTGGTTCTCAAACTTTTGTAGTTCGCGGCACACTTTTGAATGATATAACTTTCGGGGGCACACTATATTTTATTAATATGACTTTGCTAAGAAATTCAAGATTTTTATGTTACTAATATTTTTACATATATAAATTATAAGCTATTCTCATGTATCAAACTGTAATAATTAATAAATAAATAAATTTGTTTTTAATGGGAAACTTAAAAATGTATTTCTTTATTTTTTAGTTTTTCCGGTAATATTAGGGTGTGGATAAAGTTACACTTTTTATGTTTGAGCTCGCTAAGTTTTTCCCAATTTTTTACATTTGATGTCTTCATTTGCAGATATAGGCTTATAATGTTTACATTTAGATCCAAATTTGAGGGCACACCATTTAAGGGTTCATGGCACACCAATGTGCCGCGACACACAGTTTGAGAAACACTATTCTAGATTGTATGGAGGTTTCTCAGAATATAATAGGGTTGAACAAGTTTCGAGTTCCTTTTGGCCAGGATTTTAAGTCTATGAAGAATTGTTTAGAGAATACAAAAATATTTTCTGCGGCTCACCTTGATTTTTTTACTCTTTTATTATAATATAATATTTAGCACCGCGTCTTACTACCCGTTCGGGTTATACGCTTTAAGTACTAATTACTCTAATGGATTAGGAATTGGGAAGGTTGAATTAGAGGGAGTGAACCCGAATTTGCGTGGAGGGAGAGTGTAAAACCATTTAGGAAAAACCACCCCAGTTCACCCGACCGAGATTCGAATCTCGATCTCCCCGTCCTCAGCAGTTGAGCTCAACACGACAAGCGCGTTAGCCAATTACGCCACCGAGGCGGGTTATTCTTTATTAATGATATTTATTAGGTACTAATAAAATCTAAAATCTATTAAAATTGACAGCTGACAATGACAAGAAAGTAGACCTAATAACTTTTTTTTTTCAGCCTTCAGATGTCCTATGGAAATTAAAAGAGCTGTCAAACGAGTTTTAACTTATTTATAATAGTTTATTATTTTATTGTGAAACAATTTGCATTCTTTTGATTAACAAGCTTTTGTGTTGTATAATAAACATTGACTTTAAAAGTTGTATTGTCATAAAACCACTTTTAAATATTTATTGAAGTTTACAGTATTAAATCATTAAGACTTCAAAAACATGAATTTGTTTTATACAACAATGAAAAGGTTAGCCGAGTTCTCATAAAATGTTTATTTTAGGACTAAAATGTATTAATTTAGAGTTTAGGCCGACCTAAAAATGAAATGCACAAGGTAAAAAGTCAAATTTTAACTCAAATTGAGTTAATGCTACCATCTGTTAGACAATTATGAGACCTTTCGTTTTTAACGCACTTTAAATTATTTTTAAAAGAGGTATTTTGTCTTATTTAAATTAATAAAAAAAGTATTTGCTGGGATTCCTATCAGGTTTGAGATATGTGAGCCCCCCCCCACCCCTGTTCCCTTCAAATGGTTTCCCACTCAATTCAGTGGCCACATGGTCTAAAGCGTCACTCTCGCAATAGATTATTCTGCCGATTACGGGACAATCATAGTTCAAATCCCAGTCAGGCATACCAAGGGTGGATTTTCCTAAATTGTTTTCTACTCTCCATTCACATAACTGTGGGTGCACTTTCTCTACTCTAAATTCAACCTTCCTCATTCCTTACTCACTATTGAAATTAATACATATACATATGATCTTAACAGTTAGTAAAATTTGGTGCTTGCAAAAAAAAATTGTTTCTAAGCAAAACAAAAATTAAATGTTAAAAATAACTTCATACTTACACCCTTGAAATCCCGTCCATGCATGTAACTAGGAATTAAATGATTTTTTATGACGGTAGGGGAAGAAAAGGAGGGAATGTCAGATAATTTGAAATGTTCAGGATATTTTATAATCAGTCAGGGTACATGGTATATTTTGCCTGTAAATAGAAGAAAAAATCTTCAACTTATCTTATTAAAACACTCTTTTAAATTAGCCTATCCCCTTAATTATTTAATTTTGAACGAATTTTAAAAATAGGTATTTATAAAAAATGGGGTATTTTGATTTTTGAAACATCATTATTCCGACATGACTTTAGTCAGAAATATTAGAATTTTTTTGATTAGGGTAAAGTAAGGGATTTTTTCTTTTTGCTTTAGGGGCCACCCTGGCTCAATCATACTTAGCTTTAGCAATAAGATCAGGTATACTTCATTTATAGTAAAATTATTATTATTATTAGCACCGCGTCTTACTACCTGTTCGGGTTATACGCACTTACGCTAATGTGTAATGGTAGGGTGATTATGAGATGAAATGAAGGACTTACAGTTTAACGTGGAATCCGAACCACGGTGGAGGCCTGGCATTCCCCACATTCACAAGATGTCTTGTCAGAGGTGAAGGGAGGGTTTGGTAATCAGATTTATGGTAAAAGCTTGCAGTCTTACCTTAATGACCTCCACTATGGCCCTATCATATAAACTGCACCATAGTGGAAACAAGCAGGGTATAAACTTTCTACTTTACAGGGTAGAGGACATGTTCATATCTAGGAGTCAATTTTGGGATAGAAATATTTAGAGCAACCATTCATGGTATACAAATAGATTTTCTTGTAGGTCATGTTACATGGTTTGCGACCTCAAAGACTACATAAATAGCTGGCTTCAGCCGACACACAATACCTTGGACAATAGTATGACACAATATGTATAACCCCTTGTATTTCATTATGCATTGATTTTAATAATTCATGGATATTATTATAGTTAACTCAATAGTGGCATATATTGATTTTTGACTGAATGATTTGAAAAGGTGTATTTGTATTAGTAGCACAGCCCAGCTACTCGGGTGTAAGCCACGACAGACATGCTTCGTAAGACAGTGACCGAAACAAACCAAAGCCCTTGAGAAAATAAAGTAAAATGCCAAAATGGAAAGTACAGCACAAATTTAAGGAACAGAGTTCTACAATAGACTTGATCTTTGTCATGTGACAGCTGATGGGAAGAAGATATGAATTTGGAAAATACTTTGTAATGTTATTTATGATGGTGTGGATTAAAATAAAGTTTGGAAAGTGACGGAGACTGGATTGAGAAGAGGAGTTGTGTTAAGGTTCCAAATAAACAATGGAGTGAAGCAGGGGATTTCCCTTTCACCATTACTGTTTCTAATGATAATGGAAATGTTCATAAAGTGAAAGGAAAAGTCAGGGAGAAAAGAATGAAATCCATGATGTTTGCTAATGACTTGAGAGTATGTGGAGAGAAGGAAGAAGTGCAGGAACAGCCACAGGAATGGGATGAGGAAGTGAAAGAGTGAAAAGATGGTAATGACAAGGAAGAGGATAAGGCCTGGTAAAGCTATAAAGTTGAATGGAGTAAAGCTGAGAAAGGTACAGAATGTAAAATATCTTGGAAGTGTGAATGAGAAGGAAGATGGACGTAGAAAGGATCTAATGAGAAGAGGACAGCAAGGAGAGTTGTTCTATAGTTGTGTAAGACACTTGCTATGGAGAAGAGAAGCACCCTAATTGACAGGAAGTGTTGTGCAGGGTGTACTTTGTACCCATTGTCACGCATGCAGCAGAAACAAGTTTGTAAGACGCATGATCCGGGAAAGAGTATATGAAATAGTGGAGGAAGCAAGACTGAGATGGCGTGGGTATGTAATGAGGATGGATAAGGAGACCCCGAGAGGATGTCAAAGAGAATGATAAGAGATGAATTAAGTAGGAAAAATAATATAAGTGAAGCCAAGAAAGGGATGGGGAGAATAGATAACAAAAATTGTGCAAGTGAGAGGAGAAGAATGGAAGCAATTAAAGGAGGATGGATAAACGAAGGTGAAGTCACTAAACTGACCCAGCCACAGCCTGCAAACAGTTGACGATTATGATATAATAGGACAGGGGTGTAGTTACTAAGGGTGAGAGATGAGGGGGTACATCCCTTATTTACTTCTACTAGTTGTTTTATTTAAAAACTTTCAATGCCTTAAGGTCAGAGAAATTCTGAAAAATATAACAGATTAATTTAAAGCAGAAAGTTAAAAACTAAAGATGGGTCGAATCCACTTTTCCTTGAATCTAAATCTTTGAAAGTAAGGTTGACTTTTCCAAGTAAACAGGTCTCTCTCTCTCTCTCTCTCTCTCTATATATATATATATATATATATATATATATATATATATATATATCTCTCAATTAGCTGTGAAAGGTAAATAGTTAATAAAAAACACCCTTATTAAAAAGTTTTTAATACCGCATAATTACGCTTACAAAGCTATTTTTGCTATTACAACTATTTACAAGTTTATTCTTCAACTAATAAACATTACATTTTTACACGTTTCCGATCATCCATTCTAGGACGTCCGATGTTCTTCTTGTTTCCGTTTTGTTGTTTGTCCTTTGTCTTGTTGCTGAGAAGAGGATGGATTTCTAAAACATAAACAAAAAACAAAAGTATATATACTTTGTCTAACCTAAAAAATACAGACTTACCTTGCACGTTTCCACTATAACATAGTTTATAAGATATGAGTCCTTCCTTTTCTTGTTACACTATGGCCCTAACTTTCAGGCTAAACAAAGTGTGTTTACAATTAGTCTACTTCCCTTGATCATCCTAGTCTTAGAAGGTTTACCAGGATGAGGAGTGGATTTGGAGAAAACCAAAGTCATTAGCATTATGCCTTGAGTTTTTTTTTAACACCGAGGGTGACCTGGCAGTCCAGGGGTAAGGTGTCAGACTTCAATGCTGGCGGCCGGGGTTCAATCCTTGGTCCCGGCAAAGGTTTATTTGATTACCAAACCCTTCCTTCACCTCTGACAAGACATCTTGTGAATGTGAGGAATGCCAGGCCTCCACAATCACCCTACCATTACACATTAGCGTAAGTGCGTATAACCCGAACGGGTAGTAAGACGCGGTGCTAATAATAATAATAATACCACATTTCACTACCTGCTCAGGTTATACAAATATATGATAAATACTCTAATGGCGTAGGGATGAGGTAGGAAAACTGCATTCGTGTGAAAGCATAATGGGAAATCATTTAGGAAAAAACACCCTCAGTAGATTCTATGAGGATTAACTAAAATAAATTTTACTATAAAAGGCCACTATACTTGTGATTCTGAAAACCTAATCTACAAACTGGAATGCAACCAGTGCCAGGCACAATACATTGGACTCACAACAGAAACACTGAGAAGGAGAATGAATGGTCATCAACATGACACAAAAATAAAGATAAGCCTGTAGCATCACATGCCGAAACCCATGATCTGGAATTTAATCACTGTTACACAACCAATGTGGTCAAATCCCTGAACAAAGAAATATGCAAACCTTCACAACTAAGGATGTGGGAATTGGCCCATCAATATATCATCAAATCCAGACAAGCCCCTAACCTCAACTTTAGGTAATTCCTCTCCTTCCTACCAGCACCCTTATTATTACAGTCAATGTCACAATAATAACACAGTTTATAACACAATTTTTAGTTTCTCTACCTATCTATTTAAACATAGTGTTGCCGTCTATACAGTGATATAATAACTGAAAAACAGTCAGCTGTGGATAGTCATTCTTGCAGTCCAACCAAAAGTGTCAGTCTACTCTCCTAACCTGATGAAGTTGTCTGTGACAGTGAAAGCTTGTCCTTAAAAATGTGTTTGAGTGGTTTTTAGTGTTCTATCTAAACAATTTATACTCCAGTATCACCAAGGTAAGTGTGCTGGCTATCCCTCCTAATTTAAACCATGATTTAGGCTAGTGCCCTATTCCAAATAACCAATTTTTTAAATAGGAATTATTAAATTTAAATTTTAAAAAATGGATATATTATTAATTTAATGAAACTCACAAATGTCTACAGTGTGACTGAGAATCCATTTATAAAACACACCCTACCGACACTTGAATGGGATTCCAATCCCAATCTCCCCTTCACTGGCCATCCAGTCTAATGGGAGAGTGACATGTTAAACCGTTTAAACACTGTTGCAGGCTGTGAATTAATTTAGAAAACAATGTTTGGATAAGATTCTCTTATCTAGGTAGTATATCATTTACGCATTACAAAATTTCCTGACAGTTTTAAATCCCTTAATATATCTGGCATTCCTAGCTATGGGTGGTTTAAGTTATAGGGCTCAAAATATTTCTTATTAAGTTGGTTAAGATTTTATTATACATGTTGAAAGTTTTAATTTATTAGAATTTTATAGGCATCAAAATGTTTGGTTTATTATGTTATAAATTTTTTTCAACCACAGCGTTTTACTACTCATTTAGGTTATACGTTTATGTACTAATTATGCTTATGGCTTTAGGAACGAGAAAGGTTATATTTAAAGGTAGTGTACCCGCATTTGTGTGAAGGAAGGGCGAAACAATTTAGAAAAAACCACTCTTAGTACACTCAACTAAGATTCGAGCCTCAGTCTCATCATCAGCAGTCTAGTGTATCGCGAAGAGGGTATTAAGTTGCTTAATTTCTATTATAGGTTATTCCAGGTGGCTCCCCGATAATCCTGAACACTCACCATCAGAAGGAGCTCCCTTCAATTCAATATCGTATGTCCGATACTTGTGGAGGGAGGGGGAGTTATTGTCTCCCCACTCTTTGTGCTGAGGTAACACGGTTGGAGGGGGAGGGGCCGCCCACCCGTCCTCCGGGTCTTCCACCTCGGGAGCTATCGGCAGGAACTCCAGAGTGTCAGTGTCTTCCTTCTCCTCGTCGGAACTACAGAAAGCTGCTACAGGATCGATGGAGCATGCATCCACCTGGGGCGTTTAAAACAATATTTCAAGTTGATTCATAAAATAAATTTAAAAAAATTTGGGGTCTTTAAATAGGTGGCGGGCACACTTTAAAATAAGGTAGAAGCAATGGTTCCCTTATCTTGAAATGACACATTATTGAATAAACTATAAATATATCTCTTTACATAAATCAAATTTTAGTTTAATATTGTTTTTAAATTATTTGGTACAAAGAGAACCTATAATTTGAAATGGTTAATGAGTTTAAATATTTAGGAAAAATTTTAGCTGGCAATAACGATATTAGATTGGAAATTAGGAAAAGAATACAGTTGGGAAATGCATGCAATTATTCAGTCGGTAAGTTGTTAACATCTCACCTGCTCTAAAGGAATGTAAAACTCAAGAGTTTTACAAAGCAATGGTTTTACCTGTTCTCTACGAGTGTGAAACATGGTCTCTTACCTTACATGATGAAAATAAATTTAGGGTGTACGGAAACAAGGTGCTTAGGAAGATATTTCAGTTCAAAAAGAGGTTTAAGATATTTGGGAGTTGATGAGGTTACCTAAACTGTACACACCACAAGACATTGTTAAGAGAGTCAAATCTCTCAGATTACAGCACGAATGAATCTAGAACCGTGTTCAGGGTATTGTAAACCTAATATAAAGAGACCATTGGGAGGACCTGGACGCAGATGGGAGGATAGCACGAGAATGTACCTGAAATAAATAGAATGTAATGTGGTGGACTTGATAGGTGGCGTACTTTTGTAAGCACGGCAGTGAACTTTTGAGTTCGAGAGTAAGTAATATATCTCTTTAATTAAAACCTCTTTTCCCTTTTTGAAATATAGTTAAATTTGGAAGAAGGTACAAGAAAGGTGGATGAACTTACTTGACTTTGTTCTATATTTTAAGGCTCGTCCGCATCCATAATCTTATACAAGCAGTCTTAAAACACGCTGGGGAAAAGGATCAGTCTACAATAAAATGTGGGATGTAGTTTTTCACCAAGCGAAAGTAATAAAGATAAATGTACAAGGATGTCAATTTACCTTAGATGACAAATTATTTAAAAGTTACATTCAATCACCGATAAATAAACCCGTGCAAAGCCCAAGTATTAGAGTTGAAACAAGATTCACATTAGATTTGAAATTACAAATTCAATTAGATCTTAAGTTTTGATTTGACAAAATATAATTAAAAATTCAATCTTTGAATAATTACATGTGGTTATGAAAAAATATCAACCTGAAACTAAAATAAAATCAACAATTTTATCATAACATTTTAGGTCGCACGTAAATTATGTGTCTGTATTTAAATTCTATATTTAAAGAAGAAAAAAATCGAATTTGATAGCTTTCCATAGTATGATATTTTATTTAGAATAGATTCAAGTTAGAAGATTTAAATTCTATTTTTAAACGAAAATCTCGGGTTTTCACAGATTTAACTATAAACAATACTAACCTCAAAGTCATCATCTTCCTGTTTGGGTCCCAGCTCAACCAGCTTGTCCTTGTCACTTAGGTCAAACTCTGACTCCCTCTCCTCGTACTCAACATTTTCGTCCAACTCCTTGAAATCGGGGGCGAAGGCGGACCAGTTCTCCACCTGGTTCTGAGCCCAAACCGACACCACGCCACTCGAGATGGACGCAACGATTGGGCGCACCGGATGCCACTACACATTCCATTCACCACAACATACAAATATATGTTTAATTGTTTTTAAAATATATTTTGGGTATCAGATTATTTAAGTTCAAATGATTAATAAATCCTACTTAAAGAGAACTTTCTAAATCAACTGATCCGCACAAGAGAATATTTTCTATGAGTGAGATCGAAAGGGCCTACCAATTTTGATGGGAAAGGTATTGTCACATAGCTTCCAGGGTTCTTTTACATGTTTAACCAATCATGAAAAGATTAAATAAACCAAAATCCATAAATAATTATTAATGGAAGCTTTTGATAACCTTTTAATCAGTAAATCATATAAAAAAATATTCCTACAATACCAAATTTTAGTGAATTTCAATCAATGTTGGTGGTCAGAAGTGGGTTTCATTTAAATATCAGGGTTTAGTGGTAAGTTGTAGTTTTTCTTTACATCCGTCAATTTTTCCTGCCTGTGGCTTTTATTCAAGCCATATATTTTCCAATACCGAATTGCTAGGCCTGACTTAGCTTCATATGTCTTATAATCTAACTTGAGACTAGGACAGGCACAACATCCAGTCCCCTACCGTTAATTCCTCACCAAAGATAAATTTTTCAGCCATGCCGGTAATCAAACCTGAGACCCTTAGCTCAGTAGATAGGCATGCTACCGAATGAGCTAAGGTGTCGGATTAGCAAGATGCAGTGATAAAATAAATGAATGTAGGCGTACTTGATTGCAAGCAAACTATCTTTTCAAATCATAATTTAAATAACTAGGAAGTGAAGGAGTGTGGAATGAATTTTAGCATGGCAAAGTGTGAAGTGATGATAATGACAAGAGGGAAGAATGGTGGAAGGAAGATGGAGTCATTTTACTAAACTGACCCAGTCACAGGGTGGAAGTAATTGATTACAATGATGATAATAAGGTAATTTTATCAATGTTTTCTGCAAACTACAGTTGGCAGGACATGGATGGAAGAAACTAGAACCGCGTTAAATGCGTTGACTGGCAAACTCAACAAGAAGAGACCAGTGGGAAGACCTATAGTAGCCCCATGGCTTCTTTGGTGCTGACTGACAGCTCACAGCTGACTTCTGACAGTCAACATTTAGGTATATACCTAAATTTTGACTGTCAGAAGTTACAGCTGCTAAACACATGTTTTTGCAGATCATATGGTTCGGCGTAGGGATACATAATTTGGTCTAGTAACTTTTCAAAGCTGTCAGTCAGCACCAAAGAAGTCACGGGGCTAGTGTAGAGACAGATGAGAATAATGAGGTGTCTTATTCAAGATAGCAATATATAGGTGGCATACTTTTTAAGTGTGGCAATTAACTTTCAAGCATCTAATGCCATAAAGAAAATATTTTCTAAAAGTTTATTTTAGAATCTTACTGTAAATCTTTCTATTTATGGGAATAAACAAGTGCATTTGGTGATACTCTCACTATGTTTCCTTTTTATTTGTGGGTATATAAATAGGTTCCTTCGTGGTCGACACCTCTAAATCATCTACATAGCTACGTGTGCATACATACCACAACGTCCAGGAGCAACTCCCCCTTTGTGCCGTGTAGAATCTTCACCAAGTTGCCAATGCTCTTCTCCCAGATATAGATGGCGTGTTGCCGAGCAGAGCCAGCACATATGTACTCTCCGTCACCAGAGAAACAGCACTTCTTCCACATGGTTCTACATCAAACATACATCAGTGTCAGTGTCAATCGATAGCGTGTCTGTCTACTGAGCTAAGGGTCCCAGGTTCAATTCCCAGCATGGCCAAAGAATGTATCATTGGTGAAACATGGGTTTACCCTTTCACAGTGATGAATTGACAACCGGGGACTGGACGTTTTGCCTGTCCTAGTCTTAAGTTAGGTTATAAGGCATATGACGCTACGACAGGCCTTGCAAGCCGGTAGTGGAAAATATACGGCTTGAATAAAAAATTGACCCAGGTCATAGACTGGAAATCGTAATGGATGTAAAGTAAATATTCAGTAGAGTTGTTCTACAGGTGTGTACGAGACTTGCTATAGAAAATAAAAGTACCACTGAAGTTTATAGGGCATACTTTATTGCATCCATAGCTACAAATGCAACAGAAACTAACAGTTACTAGGAGAGATAGGATTATGGATGAAGATGTTTGGGCAAGTTTTCAGCTACAAGGGGTACATGATACAGTAAAGGAAAGAGGAAGATGGATTAATTTTCTTGAATTAATCTGGTCACAGTCTAGAACCAGTTCATGATGATGATGGTGTGTGTATATATATAATAATTACTACATCCTTAAAATTCTTATCAATATTAATATATGATATATTATATCAAACATAAAAGTAAGCATATATATCATAAAATTAGCTTGAGCTAAGGGAAAAAAAACTAAATATTATTGATACAAAGATTATTTTATGTTACTTAAAATTACCCACATGCCTCTTATTACTGTAACATGAACTCACCCTTTAAATAACTTCCAATGTTTGAAATAACCTCGAAACTCTTTTGAAACTTAAATCCCACCCTTATTTTACAATCCCAGACTTATGGCTTGTTATTTTAAAGATATACATCCAAACAGGTCTCACTAAAATCCCCAAATGGGGAAAAAGTATGGAAATAATAACTTTGATACATTTTACCCTCACTCAAAGGTAGATTTCTAGATTATTGGAGACAAGACCCTTTCCTCCCCTTGCATTACTATTTTCAACACACATATTGAAGAATCATCATAGACTCTACCATAAAATGAGTAAGTATCAACATTTTTTATGAAGAATAAATTTAATTTTCAAAATAATATATAGCCTATGTCACTCGCTGATAATGTAGCTTTATATTGGTGAAATAATTTTTAAAATCGGTCCAGTAGTTTTTGAGTTTATCCATTAAAAACAAAAAAAAATCTTTCCTCTTTATAATATTAAGTATAGATACTTTAAGAAATACCACAATGTATGCATTCTTAGAGGAATTCAAACCTATCACAGGCTGGCTACAAGACTTTTATATTATAAAATTCCACGACTTCTATTGTTTTCCAGAAGAAGAAAAAAATTTAAAAAAAATTTCTTCCTTGGTGAATGATGAATATTTTCCCCATAATTTATTACAATAAATATTAGTTAAAAAAATCCTAATCTTTACTAAGCTTTGCCATTATTATAATCTATTTTTCGGTGTTAAATGTCCAAGCTATTATTTTGTAGCCCTGTGTAAATGTTGTATAGTAAACACACATGTTTCAACCATCTCATGTTAGAATGTCTTATCTAATAAATGTATTTTATTAACATGCAGGTTTAGTCAAGTATTTAAATTAAGGTTGACCTCTGTGGTCTATGTTCACTATGTTCACGAGATTAAAACAAACAAAGCAGAGGTCAACGGATTTTTCTTGAGCGATAAAAATCCCTAGCACAACTTCCTTCAAAAGGGAAGAAAAGTCGTTGGTTCCATATCGATTGTGGTGTGTAAAAGATCCCTGGACAGTAAGTGCAAATAAATTTCCCGCCAAAATATATAGGCCCTTTCCCACACACTCATAGAAATTCTTGTGTACTGATATAATTAGTACGTTCAGAAAATGCATATAAATACCTCTGATAAATAATATACCAATAATTTTAATAAAAGGGTTTTTTTCTTATTTGTAGTTAAGTTCTATGAAATTTTCCGATTTTGCCCGACATAAAAAGAATTGACAACTTTTCCAGGTTTTCCCCGCCTAACAGCATGCAAGAAGTAGATTTTACGAAAGTGATACTTGTGTAAAAAACCTTTGACTTACTTGTTGACCAAATCTTGTAGCTTTTGAATTGGTTCTGTTTCCCCGTCTTTGCCGCAGGCGAGAACTTCTTTAGTATCATAAACTCTTATTACTCGGTCAGCTGTGTTGATAAGAAAACAACTAAACAACAAACGAAAGGGAAAAGGTGTGAGCAACATTTTAATTAAATGGATTAAGGCAAATTCAGTAATAAAAACCAAATGTGTGTAAGATAAATATTTCTTACCATAATAATTAACATAAAAATTTCAAGTAAGCAATTTAATAGAGATTGAAACAGCAAGGCTTCTACACTGATAAAAATGTATTTATTTTAATTTTCATCGCCATGTTTTGACACCTGTTCAGGTTATACATATATATTAAAATTACTTTAATGCGGTAGGGATAAGGAAGGAAGAATCTTAGAGATAAAATACCGGCATTTGTGTGTAAGGAGAGTGGGAGATTATTTAGGATAAACCACTCTCAGTAGACTCGACCGAGATTCGAACCCCCAATCTCTCCGTCATTAGCAGGCGAGACTAAAATGAGTGACGGCTTAAGACTGTTCGTTCAATGAAGCAGGTAATAATTTTATAGTTGAAGTCAAGTCAAAGTTTTCGAAGCTTCATTATAATTTATATCAGACAACAACTTACTCTCCTCGTCTTGCAAACTCGATGCTTTTCACTGCAGTTGCACTCGTAGTTCCTTGGGTTACTTTGAACGATGCCTTCAACGAGAGTTCGGAAACCGTCAGAACTGAAACTTTCCCCCTTCCATTTCCTGTGTACACAAACTCGCCCCGACGATCAAACGAGGCCACTATATTTAGATCAGACTGAAAATAAACAATAAGGATTTGTTCTTAGATTTCATTATTAATTAACTTAATTATATTATTATTATTATTATTAGCACCACGTCTTACTACCCGTTCGGGTTATACGCACTTACGCTCATGTGTAATGGTAGGGTGATTGTGAGATGAAATGAAGGACCTACAGTTTAACGTGGAATCCGAACCACGGTGGAGGCCTGGCATTCCCCACATTCACAAGATGTCTTGTCAGAGGGGAAGGAAGGGTTTTTTAATCAGATAAATCTTTGCCTGGACCGAGGATTGAACCCCGGCTGCCAGCATAGAAGTCAGACACCTTACCCCTAGACCGCCAGGTCACCCAACTTAATTATAGAAAAGACATAGCACCCAGTCCTCCTGCTGTTAATTCATCAATGTGAAAGAGAAATTATAAATGTCAACAATGATTAGCTTTTCGGCCATGCCGGGGATCAAATCTAGGATTCTTAAAAATAAGCAGACACACTACCGATTGAGGTGAGATGTCACACCATTTCTTGTTGAGTGACGATATACATACCTAAACCCTAAAACATGTATTAGACTGGAGAGAGGATGAAAAAATTAGTTTTTAATTTAGGAATAGGCTCCTTAAATCCTCAAACCCTCAAATCAATAAGAATATTCAAGATTCAAGAACATATTGGATTAGTGATTTTTTTTAGCTTTAATACACCTTTTTGGTGGTTCAGCCTTATCAGAATCAAAAGCTAATCTTTTAGGAGAGGGGTCCATAATTTTCCAAAGGGGGGTTGAGCCCCAAATTTCCCTTTCAACTCAATTGATCATAAAAATAAAACAAACTTAATAACCAGAACTCAGACCTTTATTTAACAGTTAACCGAATGTATCGATGTTATATTATTAATGAATTATAGGAAAAAGTTTCCTAATTAGTTATTATTTCTTTTTTCTAGTATACCATTATATTTATATTTCCTCTTTTAACATTTTCCACAAGATTCAGATTCGAATTTGTATAGTAGTAGATTCAATCCAACTCTGATTTTAATTTTTTCTGGCTATTTCATCTAGTTCTAGTATTCGTTAGTTTTATATGGGCCCAGTATTTTTTAACTCAAACTAACGAGCTCTTACTTACAGCTTACTTTATGGCATCTGAAAATCGAGAGTTCATTATCACACTTACAAAAGTACACCACCTATCCATAGCTTGAGCTAGCTCTACCCAGTCCAACTCATTACACCACCCCTATCATGAACTAGTTATACCCAGTCCACCTCATTACACCACCCCTATCATGAACTAGTTATACCCAGTCCACCTCATTACACCACCCCTATCATGAACTAGTTATATCCAGTCCACCTCATTACACCCTTTCTCTTTCAGGTTTATTCTAATCTTATCCTCACATGTGAGTCTAGATCTTCCCAATGGTCTCTTCTCATTGGGTTAGAACATTCATGCTGCACGTCCTGCCAAAAGTAATCTACGAGACTTGATTATCCTAAAACTGTTGTGTGATAAGTATAGGGTATGTAACTCATCATATGTAACCACCTCTATTCTTCAGTAGCCTAGTTTCTTTTTGGACCAAATATCTTCCTTAACACCTTGTTTTCAACACCCCCCCCCCCCCTTTTTTTTT
>CABEEJ010001217.1:91409-105758 GCA_901482245.1 Timema douglasi
CCCCCCCCCCCCCTTTTTTTTTCAAGATCTCTCTGTAACTTTAATTTTGTTATAAAAAAAGAGTATTTATATAATACTGTACTGGATTTCACTATTCGGGTGGGATTTGGGCAAATCGTAAGATGGTGGGAAATGGCTCATTTTACAGATCTAGAGCCCAGGGACCTGGGTAAGATAAAAGTTATCCTCTATATTGCATTGAATTGCTTAAAAAGCTGTATAAAATGTGATGTCAGGGCCACACCTAGTATACCTGGCCTCCAGTAATAGTTAATTTGTGTGGTGATTTGTGTAGGAGAGCTTGTTCAATTTCAAGCAAAGGATTGTTTTGTTTTTTCACTATCCTTTCAAGTCTATTTTAATATATATACACACATATATATATATATCAATTAGGTAGGGAAATGTGATGAAAAAAAATATATATATATTACTTGCACATACATATAAGTGAATATAAATAAAATATTATTAGTATTAGTCATGAGGAATGTAAAACTTAGATGAATTGTACCTGCATTTGCAGAGTAGAGTGGGACACCATTTATAAAAACCACTGACAGTATATCCGATCTAGATTCAATCCCTAATCTCTCAATTAACGGCAATCCAGTCTATTGTGAGTGTGACACCTTAGACCATTCGATCACCAAGGCGTGGCCAGGTGATAATTAAGTCCAATGTTTGTTATTTAGAAGTGACGGTATTATTATTATTATTATTATTATTAGCACCACGTCTTACTACCCGTTCGGGTTATACGCACTTACGTTAATGTGTAATGGTAGGGTGATTGTGAGTTGAAATGAAGGACCTACAGTTTAACGTGGAATCCGAACCTCGGTGAAGGCCTGGCATTCCTCACACTCACAAGATGTCTTGTCAGAGGTGCAGGAAGGGTTTGGTAATCAGATAAATCTTTGCCGGGACCGAGGATTGAACCCCGGCCGCCAGCATAGAAGTCTGACACCTTACCCCTAGACCGCCAGGTCACCACCGAAGTGACGGTATTAAACCTTTGTTTAGAACCACCTATAAAATAGCAATATGATACTCTGTGAGTTAGGTTATGCCGTTAAAGAGGTGTCTGTAATTATTCTACCCGAGAGAATGTTTCTTACATCATCGTCCAAGGGTACAACTTGATGACCGCCCTCTGAATTGACTAAAACGACTGCATGGCGCATGGGACAGACCAGGAACACTTTGTCATTTCTTGGGTTGAACTGAACCTGAAAACAAATGCAAAGAAAATGAGGAAGTAAAGTCCGTTCACCGTAGGAATTGTTTTCTGAAAGGCCTTTTTCCCTACCAGAAATCTATTATATAGTAATAATAATAATAATAATAATATTTAGCACCGCGTCTTACTACCCGTTCAGGTTATACGCTTTTAAATATTAATTACTCTAATAGATTAGGAATTGGGAAGGTTGAATTAGAGGAAATGAACCTGCATTTGCGTGGAGGGAGAGTGGAAAACCATTTAGGAAAAACCCCCCCCAGTTCACCCGAACAAGATTCGAACCTCGATCTCCCCGTCCTCAGTGGTTGAGCTCAACACGACTAGAGCGTTAGCCAACTACGCCACCGAGGCGGGTTATTATATAGTAGGATATTGGTAAGAAAAAAGAACTTTCAGAGAGTAATTCCTACCATGAATGGAGTATAGTAAAAGAAAGCGTTATAATAAATAATGGATTAAAGCTAGAGATGGTGCGCTAAAATCCTCAGTTCCTCAAATTCTATGCTATTTGAGAAATTCAAGATTCATAACACATCTAAAAAAAATATATATATGAAGAGCTCGACTTGATAAAACCATTTCAATTTTAAGCAAATGGTAAAAGGAATTATAGACCTGATAGTTGTTGGAATAACAAAATATAGGATTCGACCCATCTTTAATTGGTACAGTTTGTCTAAGGATTCAATACTCATATCATGACTCTTAACACAAGACATCCATGACTAAATTAAAGGACTGCCGATAAAAGTATAAAGCATAGGTCATCAAAACGAGATAATATCTAAGACTATCAACAATTATGATTTTTTAAATGTTCTTATTTAGCAATAGGATCATGTTAAGAATCAGACGGCTGGGTTATCTGATTGCTCGTGATATTATAAATCACACATGTGTAGCCGATGTTTTCCCTAAGTCCATAATAGATTCTCCGCCTTAACTATATGTGTGAAGAATGACCCTGTGCACAAGACAAATCCTGGATAGATCAGTAGTTAGAGCATTGGCGTACTAAGGCAAAGGTCCCTGGTTCGATTCCCGTGTCCAGGTGTCATTTTTCAATTTTCAGAATAGGATCATGAATGAAGAATAAAAGAAAAGTATCACAAATAGAGATGAACCTTACAAATACCTGAATTCTTAAGGATATTTGCGAATATATTTTTTAATATTGATTTTTTTTAATATATTGTTATGAATCCAAATTTTAAAACTAAATGTTTTTCAGAGTTAGATACTATCATGCTTACAAATGGCTTAGTCCATATTTATCAGAAAGACCTCTTTTCACTTTATGAGAAACATTCTCTTATATATGGAAGAAGATATTGTGTTAATTCCTTCTATATGTTTCTGTCCACTTTTCGTGTACCTTCTTACAACTATAACAAAATGCATAACTTATGTAACATGTGGGCGGTGCACAGGAGACACAACAAACCAATAAAAACGTTCATATAAACATGTATACCATTTGAACGTGTTTTAATAATAATAATAATATTTAGCACCGCGTCTTACTACCCGTTCGGGTTATACGCTTTAAGTACTAATTACGCTAATGGATTAGGAATTGGGAAGGTTGAATTAGAGGAAGTGAACCCGCATTTGCGTGGAGGGAGAGTGGAAAACCATTTATGAAAAACCACCCCCAGTTCACCCGACCGAGATTTGAACCTCGATCTCCCCGTCCTCAGCAGTTGAGCTTAACAAGACAAGCGAGTTAGCCAACTACGCCCCCGAAGCGGGTGAACGTGTTTTAGAGTTAAAGCCAAGTGATTCCACTAAACTGTTTGTATATCACAATTGATTTCTCTTGACCTATTGACTAGGCGTTTTTTTATGGGTTATTCTAATTTGTTCTCTTGAATCCTAAAACCCCTGGTATTTTTTAAAAGAATGTGGCATTCTACTACACGATGATTGCAGGCCTGCATTAAGGTGGATGGTGGCTATTTTGAACACTTCCTATAATGTTTAACAACTACAAATCACTGGAGAACAAACATTACTACTATGCGGAAACAAGGTCAAATGGGACACATGTTTATATTAACTCTTTTAATTGATTTTGTGTCTTCTGTCTACCGCTGAAGTGGGCCCCACATGTTACAGGACAACCTATATTTTTGTATATTTTGAAGCTGTTTGAATTATATTTTTTTCTTTTACCTTGAGAATCGGTGAAGGAAAGCGATACTTCTGCTCACAATCGCCTGTCATAACTTCCCAAATACAAACATTATTGTCTGTAGATGCACTCAGAAGCTTGTGACCATTCCGAGACCAACTATTAAAAAGAAGAGATATGACAGTAAAGTCCAAAAAATAACTTGTATTCACTATAAAATAATTTACTCATCTATTAAGTTTGTTTGAGAAAAATATTCAAGCCCATAACCTTCTAGTGGTCTCAAATTTAAACTAGTCGAAGGACCAGATTCACAAACTCGGAGCGAGGGCCACGGCCTAGAGAAATAGGTTTGCTTTAATATATTCTCGACTTTTGTTTATAGAGAACATCTTGTTACCCATTTGAACTATGCAAATTCTGATGGCGCTACCGAGTAAGGGGTGAGGAAAATATAATTTAGAGGAAAGAGCCAATCGGTATGTGTCTCAGGCCCTGAGTTTGCCAAACCTGCCTTAGACCTTTTGTGTTGACGTTGACAGGTGTAAGCCTCTCACAGGTAAGTGGTTACCTATCCGCCACTCCTTTATCAGCAAGCTGTTTCCCCACACTGGTTGTCATGTAGTCTAAGACATCAAGATCGCAATGCAAGGGGTGGTAAAGATCTGAATCTCGGCTGGGTAACATGAAGGGGGTTTAAAACACGTGATTTATCACTGTCGTTTTTTCATCCACACACCAAACTAATAGTGAGTGCATTTCCCTACCCCGAATTAATGTAGCCTAAGATGTTAATGAATCGTGTTGGAGATAATACTTTAGAAAATATGTGTTCGGTGAAGGTTGGGTTAAAAGAAACATCTGCTTGACAGTTGCACTCTTCACGTCATAACCCATTAAAAGGTAATATCGCATCTTTATAACCATTAAAACTATTCGCATATTAAATATTATAAAGTAGCAATAAGGAAGGTAGAATTCTAAAGGAAATGTACTTGCATTGATGTGGAGGGAGAGTGGAAAATCATTCAGTACACCTGGTTGAGAGTCAAACGTCAACCTCATCACTATAAATCCAGTCTATTGTAGGAGTGGCACCTAAAACCATGCGACCATCGATGCAGGTAAAAGGTGATAACTTTAGACTAAACTAATATATGTATTTATTAACATCGAATCTTAATACCCGCTCAGGTTATACACTTTTATAATAATTACACTAATGTGTTAAAGATGAGGAAGGTTGAATTTAGAGTAAGTGTACTCACATTTTCATGGAGGGAGAGTGGAAAACCACTCAGTACACCCGACCGGGATTTGAACCCCGGTCCCCTAGTAATCCACAGTCCAGTATATTGCGAAAGTGGTGCCTTAGACCATGTGAGCACCAAAACAGGTGATAAATAAAATAATTAAATCTAATAATAATAGTAAAGTGAGTATCGCTACCTCAGTGAGCATACAGGATGAACATGTGCACTTATAATTTTGGCGATTCCTCTTGTCAAGAAGTCCCATATTACTATACGACCGTCATTGCAGCCAACAGCTAAAAGTGTTCCTCGTTTGTTAAATGCACAAGTCAGTGCTAAAGATATACTATCGAGCGTGCCATCAAATTCCTGAAAGCATCAAGAATACAATAAACAAGTCTTACTTCATTTAGCAAGTGGTGAAATTTAATCTGTAAATAGTTAAAAACATTGAAGTTCCACTTTTGAACACCTTCTTACCAAGACTAATAAAAAAAAAATTAAATCACTAAAATCTTATTGATAAGGGTGATTAAGTATTTTCTAATAATGGCAGACAAGTGACTGATAAAAACACATTGGATAATAAGTATTAATTTAAAAAAAGAGAGAGAATAAATGTGTTAAGAAGAGCACAGAATTACTCTAATTACTCTAGAAGTACATCACACTTTATGGAGTGTATTTAACAAAAAGATTGTTAAATGATTAATTAATCTATAGGGTCAGGCCTAAGATTAAGGGATGTTAATCAGAAGAAATAAACTTGTATTTGCAAAGAAAAGCACAGCAAGAAATAAGCATATTATCATTACTAGACCAAAGAGTAATTCTGACCTTTTTTTATATTTATGGCAGTAAAGTAGAGAATAGTACCTCTCATATAGAGAGTTACCATTAAGAGATTTTTTTTAATTTCCAATATATCTACATTTTTATGACTAAGCTTATCTTAACAAATTAATACAAGGCAAATCGATATAACCTATATATAATCGATAAATATAAATACAGCCTAATAAGTTTAAGTGAATCAATACTGTATCTATAAGCCTAGGATAAAATTATGAAAATGATTATTTTTTAATTATTTATACAAAATAAGCCAAATTAACTCACAAATGAAATGGCATGTTGATCATATTGATTAGAAAAAAAATTGGAATTTGAGTTCAAGAAAATATGGCACACCTAAATCTATATAATCCCTATTTAATTGTTTTTACAAACTTGCAAATGACACAAAAATTGTCTTTTTCTTGTTAAAAGAAATCTTGAAAATTGGCAAATAAAATTACATGATGTAGACTCAAGCAAGCAACCATTCAGTAGTTTAATAACACGCGATCAGGTAACGGCCATCGACTGATCTGCTAGATAATGTCACAAATATTAAAGCTCAAATTAACCTTTAATATAATTACTATGGTGCTTACCCATTATAATTTAAACCAACTTTTCATGCATTAATAAATTGATATTTAGAATAATATTGATGAAATAAATAATTTAATGTTTATAGGAAAAATTGACACCATACAAAGGAAAGGATCATGGGTCAGTATTATAATGAAAAATCAATACCTCTTTTTTTTTACATTTCTATGTGAATTTAGTGAGTTTTGTTTTAATTATATAGTTTTTGGAATTATCCCATTTTATAAATCTTGTTACTATTTGATGTTTTCTTAAGTAGCAAGTCCATAATAATAATAAGAATATACACATGGTTACAAAACAAAGAATACATATAAAAGGTACTATTCCCGACCGCAACAGTGGTCGAATACAATTTTTTAAATAAAAACCGAGAATGGTGGAGGTATGAATTTGACAATAAAAATGTAATTTATATCACTTAAATAACATAACTGGCTTTCCTTCGCAATGCAAACATCGAGCAGGAAAAACGAGGATAGAGAGAAGTAAAACCAATCTCATTCTTACGTATGTCAAAAAGTGAAGGTAACATTCAAACAAGATGTTTCACTTGAAGTTAACATACCTCTGGATAATTCTGTCCAAAAGATTCTGAAAAATAATGAAACAATTTAATATATTTTATCATAACAACACAAACAACATAGTTAAAATAGATATTATAATGCAAAAAACTCACCCAAGAGTTCCAAATTCATGGTTATGTTTTTCACGATATGTCAACCCTAGAGCAAGCTAAGGTCCACAACCTTGTTTATTTATGTCCACAACCACAACAAACTAATCATTTTAATCCAACATAAGAAAATTAAATTAAATTGAGCGTGAATCAAATATAGTTCTAAAATGTCTCATAGGATCAATAAAGCGCTAGTATATTTATAAAAGATCTAACAAATAAAGCCAAAGCGGGAATATAGTTATACAAGTCATAGATAGCTATAAATAAAATATTTACATATATAAATTATAAAATTGGAAAAAATTATATATTTAAGGGAACAAATGATAGGGATCATGGTAATAGATGCCTATGATAACTAAGAACTTTGTTCTTCTGAAAATTAAGATAAAATTAACTTCAAAGTTACATTATAAACAAAACTAGCGCTTTGATATCGCCAAATTTAGGGTGCCACAATTTATATACTAGGATATGTGACATGAGCACTCTTGGTGGGATTTGTGCTAGGTGTTTAAAACAACCCTACATAGATATGAAACTTGGTTCTTCCGGAAATTTTGAGAAAATTAACATTTAAGTTAGAATATCCACAAAAATAGCTCTCAAGTATCACCAAATTTAAGGTGTCACAATTTTCTCTGTTGCAACGTATTCATTTCTTGTAAATGGTTGTTTGACACCTAAGGTGTTAGCGTGACCGTAAACTGATCTAAGAGACCCGTATTTGATTTCATGCGTGGCTGAAAAATCTATAATTGAGGAAGTGTAATGAATTAACAGGTGGGTACTGGATGTTGAGTCTGTTCTAGATTTAAGTTGGATTATAATACATGTGCTAATATATTGTAATCATTCAGTTCAGAAAGTGCACGTTAAATACCTCAAACAAATAAAATCTTGTAAATAGTTGACTAATATTTTCTTATCCTAACGAAAACACTCTTTAACTACCGTGTTTACATTCATATAGTTCGCACAAGTTTACATTCAAAATGAATTTTAAATATAGTAAAGATCTGAGCGAACACACCCACTGGAATTCATTCACCCGGAGTCAAATATTAAAATAAACTAATATATTTTAAGCCTAAATAATGTATTATTATGTTCCTTTGTTAAAAATAATTGAAACAATGCCTTATAAATTGATAAGGAAACTAAATGAAAATAGTTTATTCTCTATGTTGTTGTTTATAATTGTTAGAAGATACTTAATACCTGTGGGAACAATAAAACTGAGAGACATAAGTAATTGCAGATGAGGCAAATAAAGCATGATGAATTAAAAATTATGAGTGTGTTCAGAAAGCCATTATTATAATTGATGAAAAATATTCTAATACATATTATAAATTGTGTTTACAGCCAAGGAAACGTTTGATATTTGGTAGGAAAATAGAACAACAAAAAATGTTAGCTTTTACAACAGTAGTTTTCTTATTCCCATGACAAGGGGTATTGACGTTGCTCTTCATATTAGTAACTTGGAGAGTTTAGCTTTTAGATTGAAGTTCGTGAATTAAAATATTAATGATACAATGATCATAGGCTATCTAAAATTTTATATTACCAAATCAACATAATCATTTTAGGACTGCAGGGGGGACAACGCATGTTGTGGAACAGATTTTGACTGAACTTGCAGTTGATTTGATATCCGAAGAATACCCGCCTTGATGGCGTAGTTGGCTAACGCGCTTGTCGTGTTGAGCTCTACTGCTGAGGATGGGGAGATCGAGGTTCGAATCTCGGTTGGGTGAACTGGGGGTGGTTTTTCCTCAATGATTTTCCACTCTCCTTCCACGCAAATGCAGGTTCACTTCCTCTAATTCAACCTTCCCAATTCCTAATCCATTAGAGTAATTAGTACTTAAAGCGCATAACCCGAACGGGTAGTAAGACGCGGTACTAAATATTATTAATATTGATATCCGAAGAAAACAAGTTGAAGGTAGATGAATTGTCTGAAAGAGCTGTTGCTCGGAAAATACTGTGAATCAAAATTTTGACTATGATACTGAAGAAGGAAATGATTATTAAAAAGATCACATTATCGAAGATGAAAACACGAATGATGAGGAAGACAGATTATTTCCTGTACTCCAGCATTCTCACTGTATAGGTACCATACCATCTCACCTTTAGCATAGTCAGATTGTACTTGAACTTAGAAGTAATTGTAATAGAATTTCTATCAATGAATTCTTACTGTAAAAGAGCGGCTGAGCACGATGGTGATAAATATACCAATCTACGGGTGCGTGTTGGTCCAATATGGTGGATTTTCTAGTGTGGCCGCCATGCGTGGAACATAAGACCCTATTTTAGATTGTATCTTCTTTGGTATCATATATATATACACATTTTACCCTCTATATAATTTGTTTTGCCCAAAATTATCTTTCATATAAGATAAAAATTAAATGTTTAGGACTAAGATGACAGATTATACAGCTTTAACTTTAAAAAATGTTCCTTTTTAGAATAAAAAAAACCGAATTTAATTACTTTTTCATTTGTTTTATTTAATTTTTTAGGGTAATTGCTTATTCATTATTTTTATCCTTTTGATGCGGCTAAACAAACATTTTGAAACTTTTTCTCTTTGTTTCACAGGGTTCTTGATATGTTGATAGCTACAGAATAAAATTGAATTTGAGAAGTTTGCGAAGAGCTCATTGAGGAAAGTGACGAGGTCTCCACACTCAAGCTAAAGGAGTACAAGGAATAATAATAAAAAAAACAGGCAAAGAAAGAAAAATATGAGATTTTCATGTTTCTATGGGGCTGAAAGTTAATAAAAAGTGTAGAGCGCGTTTTGTGAACTTGAAAGCTCTCTATCATAAGCCGAGTGCACTACCCAGTACTTCCCATGTGTTACGCTCAAACGAAACACCTTTTGATTGAAAAACATGACTCTTTTTTTGTGCAACTGAGTTAAACTGATCCTTTGGGGAGTAGAAGAGAAATGATTGGTTTCAAGTGCGAACGCTTCATTTTAAAACTTCAGTCCTAGAAAAGTGTAGCGAACGTAATAATAAATGAGCAGAGAAAGGGAAGAGACAAATTCAAAATGTATGTGATTTACCAGCTGTGGATGCATGCTACCACAAACAATGTCTATTCAATTTTAGAAATGGAAAAGCTATTCCTGGACTGATCAGTGACACCCTTTAAACACCCGCAGGTCGCCCAGAAGACATAGTACGCTACGAAGCATTTTTTCAAGTTGCAAGTTACATGAAGGAAAATTATGAAGACCAAACAACTGTGAGAGAGCTTGTCCATAAAAATAAAGAATTTCTACCAGAACACCGTATCTCTGAGCTTTATACCTCTAAGGTTTATAAAGCAAAAGCTCCATGAACACTTTAAAGATGAGATCTTTCTCGGTACAGTTGCTGGTATGTGTGATGTCGTCACTTTCAAAAGTACAGCGGCTGATATGTTGCAAGACTATCACAGTTCCTGCAATGATAATATTATTAAAGAAGACAAAAGGAATCTCATTGTAGCAGCTGCTGAAATAATTCGGAATGATGTAAAAGATGTGCCAATTGATCCATATAATTATCCCTGTATTGAAGATAGTGTGGAGTACAATCTAAATTATGTAATTGAGCAAGTTGTACGTCCTTGAGTCCTAGTAGCACCTTTACAGTTAGGACTTGAAGTTCAACTAGCTTGCAAAATATATATATATAAGTGATATCAAACGAGCACTGATATTAGCATGCCTGAAAATTTGCATTTTGTTATTTATAATGGATGTTTGCTCCATCACCTACCTTGGAATCAAAAACAAACCTTACATGAGATTGTTATTGCCTATAATAAATATTTACTCACAAATTATGGCAAGGCAACCGTTGTCTTTGATGTCTATGGAGAAATGCTATTTACAAAGTCGGAAGCGAACAGGAGGTTTCGAAGGTCCAAAGGTAAATTTTTCACCTTCAATGGCCATCGTCATGAAGAAGAAAATCTTTCTTTCCAACAATTAAAATAAAACAGGCCTTCATAACTCACCTCATTAACAAGTTAGAAGCAGGTGGATGTACCAGCATACAAGCTCAAGCGGATGCAGACGTCATGATTGTCAAACAAGGTGTAAAATCATCACACACAAAAAATCCCTACAGCACTTATTGGTGAAGACACTGATCTCCTTATACTACTGATTCATCATTTAAACGTTGAATGTAATGACCTTTTTCTTTTTCCAAAACCAAATAAACCTTCAGGTTATATGACTGTATATGACATTTGGAAGATTAGAAAAAAACTTGGTGAAAAAGTCTGTTCTCACATACTTTTTACTGATTCAATGCTAGGATGTGTGATACAACTTCAAAACCCTTTGAGTTTGGGAAAAGTGACACAATAAAATCATTAACGAAAAGTGATATTTTCAATAAATAAGCTGCTCTCTTCAACACATAATTTTATTAATGTCGCGTTGTACAAATCAATCCTTCGTTATCCACTCCGCACGGCCACCTACAGGGCTCGTCCACGAGGCTTACTATTCACTCTCTGGACTCAACACGTCCGCTCTCCAGTCTTGCTACAAGTCAACTCTTTCTTCAAGTGACCAAGCTCGAACTATCGACCCTCCAAGCAACACTGCGCAACCCTACGCCAGCGCCACCTGGAGGTGACGTCACTACACCTCGAACTAAAATACTAGCCTGATGTCAACCTAGCCAGTACATCCAATCTCTCGTCTGCACCTGACCTGGTTTCCGCTGGGGTTCAACCCAATCTCTACCAGGTTACTCAGGTCCCGGGGTACAGCACTTGGTGGTGAGATCAGGATTGATCAGGAGAGGCTAAGCGACACCCAATATTTAGGTAGTCTCCTTGTATTGCACATCACTACCCTGTTAGTACCCCTAATAACAGAATGTGTTCAAGTGAGAAGAGAAGAAATTAAAGAAGAGGGGTGGAAGGATAAAGGAAGATGGAGGCATTTTACTAAAATGACCCGGCCACAGGCTGGAAACAGTTGATGATGATTAGTTATATAAGGTGGTCTTCCTACCTGCCTGCTAAATTTGTAACCCCCCACCTCCCTTTATCACCACTCAAGAATAACACTTACAAGAGAGTTATTTTATTCAGATAACAAATTACAAACAACTCAATGAGAGTGAGATAACATACAGCGTTAGGAGTTGGAAATATAAATATATAAATATTAGAGGCAAACATTCATTTAACTGGCATGAAGTAGATATATGACTCTTAGAAACAAGCCAGAGCCCAGATGGCATCATATTCTGAGAGACAAGTTATCAAAGGTAATTTCAGACGTAATTCAATTTTTAAAAGCCTAAAATTTACTAAGTCCATGAAGTGCCAATAATTAATAAATTTTAAGTATTACTAGTCCATAACAATAATTTTGAATAGAATAGAATATGTTAAGCCAAAAGTGAATTTTGAATAACCTAATGTTTAAATCAGTATCTAGCAATGTCGCTCACCTTGTAGTCAGAAAGTAATATGTATCTACAACACAGACACAACATCATTATATACCACAAAACTATGCCACGTGCTCTCGAGGCGCGGGAACAACAGGAGGAGGCAACCATACGTCTGGAACATACTATAACAGGCTTCATGTCTCCAGATGCTGCAAAAGAACAGTCCTGGGAGTTGGCTGAATACGGGCGACAGAGCGCAGTGAGTTCTTACTTGTCACTCTTCTTTTTTTTTCTGTGGGCGTGGCTTGGAAGTTGGGAAATGAACCTCAGGCCGCTTCAGTCCAATGTTAACCAATGCCGCGATGTGTTGTGGAGTTAAGTTTTGTTTCTGAGACGGGTCAAATGAGGTCAGGATGGTGAGTGAGACAACCTCTTAATGTTTATATGTTGTAACAAGGTTAAAAATGTTGATTTCCTACCAATACAAAATATGTTTTCTATTAGCTTTATAAATTTGTAGCCCCCCATTTCTCAGCTTCACATTTTTGAATTTACATATATCAAACATGCATGATTATCTAATATGGTATGTTTACCTGTTTGTCAAATTTAAATTTCTAACATACAAGGAGTGGAGTTTTCATTAGTTTTCTAATTTTCAAGCTCTCACATTTTCCCAAGCTCACATTTAGAAATTTCAAATATAAATATTGGGATGGTTCCTCTTTTTGACTCCAAAATTTTAATTTCCTTCCCCACCAATAATGTATTTTTGGTTTAGTTCTGAAAATTTTTGAACATCCCATTTAAAAATTTTAATTTTTTAAAATGACTAAATTGAACTGTTCCTATGCCTGCCTATTCTCATTTTTCCAGACCTTCCTTTATAAATGTCAATTTTTTAGCTTTTCTGGTTAACTTTGGTAGCCCTTACCTGCCTGCCAAATTTCGTTTTTTTTAACCACACTTAAATATAAGGTTTTTTCCTCCCTTATTTGCTTTGAACATTTCTAGTCTTTTTACTCCCATCTCCAAGACTTCCGTTTTGAAATATGAAATTTCCCTGCATGGAAAATTTTAATTTTCCAGCTAGACATACCTTGGATTTTTCTGAACAAACACAAACACTTTCGTTTAATGGATAAACCTATAGATTATATCCATGTTTGGAGCATTTTTTATACAGTTACTATTGACATAAGGAACAAAGTGAACATAAGCAATATAATAATACTATAATTTCAATTATTATTCAGCCAGGCTGAATATTTATCTATTTAAAAAAATACTTTCTAGTCCATATTTTGAGTGCATTATATCCAGTTATTAACACTCACGTGAAAAAATAGTCATAAAATCTTATTAATATAGTTTTTTTAATTGGTTATAAAAAAGTCTTACAATATGAGGTTTTCCTTATAGAGTTATATCATTATCAGTGGCATGCCGTCAACGGACTAGTAGGACTAGGCTAGTCCCCAGACATTTTGAGTTTATTTGAGTTAAATTTTAATGGGAAATAAAAGCATAAAATAAAATCTATCTGAGTCTCAATTTGCGTCACAATACTCAATGATATTCTAGCTATTTGTGCGCTGCCCCCACACCCCGTTCCTTCTCTACAATGACAACACACTAACATCAGAAGCGCTGTCACAATACTCAATGATATTCCCGCTGCTTGCGCTGACCACTTCCCCTCTCCCAACTAACATCGGAAGCGCTCGAGTCTTATCGGCTCTTACCGGGGAAAGGACTAGGTGAAACCAGCCTAGTCCGTCTCTATAATAAGAGATATGCTAACTAACACTTGGCGTTCTGTCAAAGGTAAATGTAATTTGGATTTGCTTCTTATAAGTAGTAGTGTTGTGGTTGTTAAGCTTATGTAATTGTTCCCATTGATGAAAGAGATCTTGTGAAGTGTTAAAGTGTTCGATTGTCAATTTAGTTTGACAGTGTTTGAAAGTGTGAAATATGGAAGGGGACTGGGATTTGAAAACTGTTCCCTCACAACGAAGCTTGGGGAAGGGACCTGAGACAAGTAGCAGGATTAGTGAAGGTAGTTCAGTGGGATGTAGCAGTGCCTTTCTCAATGCTGTGCTCTCGACCAATTATTCGCAGTTTTGTTTGGAGCCCTCACTTTTGAAGAATATAATAAT